>JAQQSK010013723.1:0-11385 GCA_028658325.1 Potorous gilbertii
CTTTTTCCTCCCAATATATTCTTCTCTCACCCCTTAATTTTATTTTTTATAGATATCATCCCTTCTGATTCAACTCAGTCTGTGTTCTCTGTCTATATGTGTGTGTGTGTGTATAATCCTTCAACCTATCCAAATACTGAGAAAAGCCTCAAGAGTTATAAATATTATCTTTCCATGTAGGAATGTAAACAGTTCAACTTCAGAAAGTCCTTTATGATTTCTCTTTCCTGTTTACCTTTTCATGCTTCTCTTGATTCTTGTGTTCGAAAGTCAAATTTTCTCTTCACTTCTGGTCTTTTCATCAAGAATGCTTGAAAGTCCTCTATATCATTGAATGATCATTTTTTCCCTGGAAGTATTATACTCAGTTTTGTTGGGTAGGTGATTCTTGGTTTTAATCCCAGTTCCTATTGGAATATCCTATTCCAAGCCCTTTGATCCATTAATGTAGAAGCTGCCAGAACCTGTGTTATCTTGATTGCATTTCCACAATACTCAAATTTTTGCTTTCTAGCTGCTTGAAATATTTTCTCCTTGACCTGGGAACTCTGCAATTTGGCTGCAATATTCCTAGGAGTTTCTCTTTTTGGATCTCTTTCAGGAAGTGATAGATGGATTCTTTCAATATTTATTTTGCTCTCTGGTTCTAGAACATCAGGATAGTTTTCCTTGATATTTTCATGAAAGATGATGTCTAAGCTCTTTTTTGATCATGGCTTTCAGGTAGTCCCATAATTTTTCAATTGTCTCTCCTGGATCTATTTTCAGGTCAGTTGTTTTTCCAATGAGATATTTCACATTATCTTCTATTTTTTCATTCTTTTGGTTTTGTTTTGTAATTTCTTGGTTTCTCATAAAGTCATTAGCTTCCATCTGCTCCACTCTCATTTTTAAAGAACTATTTTCCCCAACAGCAGGAGACAGAAAGAGAAATCACATTTAAAGCTAGGGGAGACACTATAAAATATTTGGGAGTTTATCTGCCAAAACAAACCCAGGGACTCTATGAACACAACTACGAGACACTTTTCACACAAATAAAGTCAGATCTAAGTGGAAAACATCAGTTGCTCGTGGGTAGGCCAAGCCAATACAATAAAAATGGCAATTTTACCTAAATTAATTTAATTATTTAGTGCCATACCAATTAAACTATCAGATAATTATTTTCTAGAGCTGGAAAAAAATAGCATCAAAATTCATCTGGAAGAACAAAAGGCCCAGAATATCAAGGGGACTAATAGAAAGAAATGATAGGGAAGGTGGCCTAGTGCTACCAGATTTCAAATTGTGTTATAAAGCAGCAATTATCAAAACTACTTGATACTGGCTGAGAAACAGAAAGGTAGACAAGTGGAATATGCGGGATACTCAAGACACAGTAGACAATGAATATAGCAATCTACTGTTTGATAAACCCAAGGACCCTGGCTTCTGGGATAAGAATTCACTGTTCTACAAAAATTGCTGGGAAAACTGGATAATAGTGTGGTGGAAACTAAGCCTAGACCAATGCCTGACACCATACACAAGAATTAAATCCAAATGGATACACAATCTAGGTATAAAGATTGATAGTATGGACAAATTGGTAGAGCAAGAAATAGTGTGTTTATCAGATTTATGGAGAAGGGAAGAATTATTCACTAAAGAAGAGATAGAAAGCATTATAATGTGCAAGATAGATAATTTTGATTACATTAAACTGAAAAGTTTTTGCACAACCAAACCCAATGCAACCAAAATTCAGAGGGATGTAGAAAGCTGGGAAAGAATTTTTGCAGCTAGTGTTTATGATAAAGGCCTCATTTCTCGACTATATAGAGAACTGAGTCAGATGTACAAAAATACAAGTCATTCCCCAATTAATAAATGGTCAAAAGATACGAACAGGCAATTTTCAGAGGAAGAAATTAAAATTACCTATAGTCATATGAAAAAATGCTCTAAATCACTTTTGATTAGAGAGATCCAAATCAAAACAACTCTGAGGTACCATATCACATCTATCAGATTGGCAAACATGACAGAACAGCAAGATGATAAATGTTGGAGAGGATATGGGAGAGTTGGAAGGCATTTACATTGTTGGTGGAGCTGTGAGCTGATCCAACCATTCTGGAGAGCAATTTGGAACTATGTGCAAAGAGCTACAGAAATATGCATACCCTGTGACACAGCATTATTGCTTATCCCCAAGAGATCATAAAAATGGGAAAGGGTCCCACATGTGCAAAAATATTTATAGCAGCAATCTCTGTGGTAGCCAAAAACTGGAAGTCAAGGGGATGCCCATCAACTGGGGAATGAATGAATCAATTATGGTATATGAATGTAATGGAATACTATTGTGCCATAAGAAATGATGAACAAGAAGACTTCAGAGAGGCCTGGAAAGACTTATATGATCTGATGCTGAGTGAAAGGAGCAGATTCAGGAGAACTTTGTGCACAGCAATGACTACAGTGTGCAGGAGTTTTTTTGGTAGACTTGGAACTTTGTAGCAATGCAAGGACTTAAAAAAAATTCCCAATGGTCTTCTAAGTCAAAATGCCTTCCCCATACAGAGAAAGAACAATGGATCAATAGCAGAATGTAGCAGATCATTTTTTTGTGTATATGTATTATGTTTTTGTTTGCTATATGATTTCTCCCATTCATTTTAATTCTTCTACACAGCATGACTATAGTGAAAATGTATTTAATAGAACGTATGTATAGAACCTATATAAATTGTATGCCATTTCAGGGAGGGAGGGGGAGGGAGGGGGAGGGGAGGGGAAAATAGTAATCTAAATTATATGGTAGTGATTGCAGAACACTGAAAATAAATAAAATTAATTTTTAAAAAAGAGCTATTTTCTTCAGTGAGCTTTTGAACCTCCTTTTCCCTTTGGTTAATTCTTCTTTTTAAAGCTTTCTTCTCCTCGTTGGCTTTTTGGACCTCTTTTTCCAATTGAGTTAGCCTATTTTTTAAGGTCTTATTTTATTCAGTATTTTTCGGGTCTCTTTTAGCAAGCTGTTGACTCACTTTTCAAGCTCTTCCATGGCCTGAGAGCACTGTATATTTATTTTGGAGGTGCTGGATGTAGAAGCCTTGACTTCCTCTGCCAGTATGCATTGTTCTTCCTCATTCAAAAGAATGGAAGGAAATACCAGTTCACCAAGAAAGTAACCTTCTATAGTCTTACTTATTTTCCCTTTTTTAGTCATTTTCCCAGCCAGTTACTTGACTTCTGAATCCTGGTGCTCCTCCTCACCTCAGGACCATGCTCAGGGCTGAGATTCAGATCAACTGCTCAATTCTCCCAGGGGCTTTAGGCAGAGTACTTCACAAATGGATGCTGCAGCTGCTGCCATCACTACTGCTGCCGCCCCCTGGGGCCGATGCTGGGGGGGACCCTGCTCTCCTCTTGCCTAGTTGGGAAAGCCCTCTCTGGCTTTCTTTGGTGCTTTTGGGCTGAGGGATCTGAGACCCTCTGCCATTACTAGGGATTCTGCCCTGGAGGCCTGTTCTAGTCCTGTTCCTCCCAGTGCCAAGAGGCCAAGGCTGGGCTCTACTCTGTGTCCCATGCGATAGACCTTTCCTGTTGGCCTTTGGCTGGAAATCTCTTTCACTCTGTCGTCCTGTGGCTTTGGCTGCTCTAGAATTTGCTGAGAGTCATTTTTAGAGGTATTTTCTGGGCTATGGGGGAAAAGCTAGGGTATATGTGTCTTTCTGCTCACCATCTTGGCTCTGTCCCTCTTAAGCCTTAACTTTTCTTAGTATGAATTTTTGCAGCTGTTAATATGGATGTCTACCTTGCCTACCCTTCTCCTTGGCTCGTTATGGGGATCAATTGAGATAAAGAATGTAAAAGTGCTTTCAAAAATTAAAAGCTCTGTAAAAATTATTATTATTGTTAAATAAAGTTATCTTCTTTATATATAAATTGTTGTTGATGTTTAATTACATCCAACTCTATGTGACGCCCATGGACTTCTTGGTAAAGGTAACAGAGTGGTTTGTCATTTCCTTCTCCATTGCTCTCCATCCATTTTACAGATGAGGAACTTAGGCAAATAGGTATTAAGTGACTTGCCCAAGGTTACATAGCCACTAAGTGTCTGAGGCCGGGTTTGAACTCAAATCTTCCTAATTCTCAGTCTAGTGCTCCATTCACTGCTCCACCTAACTATCCTATATATAAATAAAATATAAATACATTAATATGTAATCAGTGTAAATATAGTCATTCATATTCAAAGAACATGAAGTTCAAATCTACATGCTCACACTTGACTTAAGGTCCTTAGATCCTAAATTACAAAAATCAGAAGAGCCAGCAGGAGAGATATTTGTGGATGAAGCAATAAGAAGTGAAAATCTAAGCCAGTCAACTTATTTCAAATCAGTTCTCCTATTAGACTAAATCTCTGCTTAGGTCTTGGAGAGACCAAAGAGATGCTTTTAGCTCACAAGCTGAATCTATCAATTCAGATTTTAGAGAGCTCTAAGGAGGAAGCGAATCATTTTGCTAAACTTCATTGTTTTGTTTTATTACCCATTTATGGAGGATGGTGGGGGTAAGGGTGCATTCTTATGCTTGGTTTGGTCTGGTTTGGTCAGACCATTTTTCTTAGTCAAATTTCAATTCCCTGACTTGTAAAGTTTCCAGGCAAGGATTCTTGCAAGGGACCCCTGAGCTAAGAAGCTTCATCATATCTAAGCTCCACTATGAATTACAATCAAAGAGTCAATAGGTTAGAAGTCATAAGAGTGTATATATAAGTCCTTCCTATTCAATTGTAAGGAAGACATGGACTGTATTTTATTTATCCTACCACAGAAAATTGAAACACTAATTCATTGTTGGTATAGTTGTGAACTGATCTAACTATCCTGGAGAATAATTTGGAACTATGCTCAGAGGACAAAGGTCATATCCTTTGATCCAGTAATACAACTAATAGGTCTGCATCCCAAAGAAATTATAAAAAAGGGAAAAGGTCCCACATGTACAAAAATATTTATAGCAGCTATTTTTGTGGTGGCAAAGAATTGGAAATTAAGGGGACATCCATTAATTGGGGAATGGCTGAACAAGTTCTGGTATATGAATGTAGTGAAATACTAATGTTCTATAAGAAATGATGAGCAGGATGATTTCAGAAAAACCTGGACAGACTTACATGTGCTGATGCTGAATGAAGTGAGCAGAACCAGGAGAATATTGTACACACGCAACATTGTGTGATGACCAGCTTAGATGAATTTGACTCTTTTCAGGCAATACAATGATCTAAGATAATTCCAAAAGACTCATGATGGAAAATGCAATCTATATCCAGAGAAAGAACTGTGAAGTCTGAATGTGAATAAAAGCATACAATTTTTCCTTTGGGGGATTTTTTCTTGTGGTTCTTTTTGTTCTGATTCTTCTTTCACAACATGACTAATGTGGAAATATGTTTAATATGATTGTCCATATATAGCCTTTATCAAATTGCTTGCCATCTTGGGGAGGGGGGATGGGAGAGGGAAGGAAAACAGAATTTTAACTCAAAATCTTATAAAGGTGAAAGTTGAAAATTAAAAACAAATGAAAAAGCTTATTTAAAAAAAATTATCCTTCCACAATGAACTGCAGATGGAGAGAGATAAAGATAGCTCAAACAGCATTAAAAGCTAAACAACTGACAATAATCTGACCTCTGCAAACTCCAAAATTCAAGCTTTCACTCCTAACTGTGAGGGATCCCTCAAAACTTGTTCCATTCCACATGACTGATAACTCTCCTGACAAAATCCAGATGTGGGGTGCTATATGGGAAATGGTTCACAATCCAATCTTGGTAATCGAGGAGTACAATAGAGAAATTGCAACAATACTGAGTATAGAGGATAACATCGCAGAGGATCACATTGAGTGACAATTGACAAATGAGCTTGGATATGTACTAGGGTTATCACCTATACTGGAAGCTCAGGCAAGATTCTTGCCGTCAGAACTAAATACCTCATCAATGAGTGATGCTAATTCTGTAATCCCTAGCTCAACTTTGGCCTAGACAGAGGATTAGTACCCCTAAATCAGGGAGACAAGTTACCTGTGAGAAGGTCTAAAGCTATGTCCACTACAGCGGAAAGACATGGCTCATTTGTTATGGGTTGAGGAGGGCCAGAACACAAGATTCTTTGGGTTGTGCAGAGAAGTCTCACCTGTGAACAGACCTCAGACAGAATACCTCATTTCAAATAACAAAGATAAGTTAATGATAGGAACCTTCTCAGGAAAGAGTCTTTACTCCTAAAAAAGATTCTGCAGAGCTCTGAGCTGGGTATGCAACAGGACTTCAGGAGTGATGGCCTTCTTATTGGGATAAGATGAATTATTGGATAAATTGTACCAGTGACCCTACATCTGTACACATGTGAAACCCTGGGTTCACATCTGAAAAATGCATATAAGAAATGCAGCATGGCTCTATTCTAATGGCTTAAGGATTTTAACTGAGGTTGGTCACACCATTTAGAACAAGAAGGAATTGTCGTCTCAGCTCCTGTTGCAAGTAAATATAACCTCCATGAAAATTAATATATGACCAGAACAATCCAAGTAAAGGATTGGTGGTTTGACTTAGGAATATCCTTAAAGAATGTTAGAGTATTAAAACAGTCATTGAAACTATCAAATAATTGATAGAAAACTTGAAATATGAACAATTGGAAGGGAGTTCACAAGATGGTATGAATTGTACATACCCAGCCCCAGTCATCACAAAGATATTTTCTTCTATGTGGTCCAAATAAATCTAACAGGGCAACTGTCCTTCAAATATAGCATTAAACTGAAGAAATACTCAGAAATTCTATGAATCCATGGATAAAATCATTCTACCTGGAAAGGTAATAAAACAAAGGAATGGAGGCCACATCAGTCTTACATATGAATACCTCCATCAAAAAGGTAGAACTCTTTATTGCAACTGTGGGGAAGGCAGCCATTTGTAGCCACATGAACTTGAGAAGATAATGTTACTTAAGTGATACAGAAGCTGAGGGATACAAGATTATCTTCAAGAAAATGAACTGGTACCAGGGAAGCAGGTTATCTCAGCTCCCCAAAAGTGCTGAGTATGTTTGTTGTTGTTCAGTAGTGCACTACTTTTCATGATCCTCTTTAGGATTTTCTGGCAAAGATACTGGAGTGGTTTGCCATTTCCTTCCTCTGCTCATTTTACAGATGAGGAAATGAGACAAACAGGTAAATGACTTGTCCAGGGTCACATAGCTAGTAAGTGTCTGAGGCCAGATTTGAATTGAGGAAGATGAATGTGATTCAATCACTCTGTCTACTTCACCACCTAGCTGAGCATGTCATTAGCAGAGATACTTGTGAGTCTTTTCGACTTAGACTCATAGGGCTTCATACAGAGATCACTGCAAAGACTAAAATTGTGAATTATAGTGCTGTCCTACACATCAGAACCCAAGTGACATCATGTTGCTGTCATTTTGTGAGAGACATTTGGAGAAAATACCATCATAACCTCCAGATGTATTTGGCCCTAGAGGACTGAGCAACACACATGCCACCTGGGGATGGCTGAAAGGAGGAGATGGGAAAGAACAGCTCCATCCAGACAAAGATAGGGACCAGCCAAGGGGGAATAGCTAGTGTTCTGTTAAACTCACCACCTCCAAACCCTCACACTGCTAAATCTTTATTACCTGGTGGTTCCATGTCTAAGAAGATAAACAATTTTTATTACTTTTCTCTTTGTAAGGGGCATGATCCAGGGCCCACCAGATAAATGGCATTTTCAATTCAATGTGACAAATATTGATTGTGTACATGTCTAGAAGGTGTGATAGGATCAGGGTTTCCCTTTCTTCCTGCAACAAAGATTAGTTTTCCAAAAAAAGCAATAAAACTATCTCAGGGCCTTGATTGGCTCCTGCTTCCATTGATAAAGTTTTCTGGTCACTTTAAGGGCATAAAAAAATCCCATCCACATGAAGTTGGGGTCCCCTCCCACTCAGTGTATTTCTAAAGATCCCATATACCATGTCACCATTCACTCTACTGCTCACTGGACAAGTTTTCATATGGATATGAGTGGGACTGCATCCAGAGAAGCTATGTGCCAGCATATCCTTATTATACTAAGACAAAGTATATCTCCTTTTGTTAACTATTCGAAGACTTTTTTCAGTGACTCATTTCACTCCAGCATTGAACATGAACCAACAAGGTACTGGCAGAAGTATGTAAAACAGTCTCTTCCTCTCAAGAAGGTGATGATCTCATTGGGGAATAATCAATTTCAATTCATGAAATGACTAAAAAACATTAACAGATGGAAAAGAATGGCATATTCAGTGTCCTGCAAATATCTGAAGCTTTAGAATGTTTGTTGAACTGACTCTACAGGAAACAAATTGAAATGAACAAAAGTTATTAAAATTGTGATAAGATGGTGAGCATCATGTTAGGTAAGAGAGGATAAGGGTTCAGCGTGACTGGAGTTCTTGAGTGTCAGAGGATGCATAGAAATTTGACCTAAGACTCGAAGAAGAGGTAGTGTGTTTATAGGCAGACATTTACAGGAGGGAGGGAGACAAAGTGAACTCAACCACACTCTGCTATTTGAAATGGTGTACACAGTGTATTTCATGGTATACATGAAATGAACCATCAGAGCAGGCTATGAAAGCCACTTCTATGAAAGCCTTTTAAAATAAAGAGGATGCTCATGTGTCTGGAAAGGTATAAATCTTTCCAGGAAAGGAAAAGTTTACCTGAAAACAAAAATGATTCAAAATAACATTCATCATAGACAACACAATTACAGAATATTAGGAGAGGAGACTTTAAAGATAATTGAGTCTAATCTTTAAAGATAATTGTACAGCTAAGTAAATTGAGACCTAGACAGACTCTATGACTGGGTCAAAATGTGACAGGTTATTAATGAAAGAGTTTGAATTAGAATGCAGGTATCCTGATTATCAGGCTGTTGCAAATTACCATCCAACCCAACAAGTCACCATCTTTAAGGCACTGTGTATAAAAAGACAAAACAATAAACAGTCTTTGCCTTAAAAGCTTACATTCTTGGGAGAGAGGACAGGGTTGTACAATGTAAGTAAAGACAAGGTAATTTGGGGGTAGAGAAAGAACATTATGTAATAGATGACTTGTCAATGAGCCCAGTCCTTATGAGTAAGTGTGTGTGTATACCTCTGATATAATCATCATTTGAATTTTGGAGCATGTGTACTGGGTAACTGGTTCTGGTCTGCCTATAACATTATGCTGAAGAATCTTTTTGATTGACTGCAAACTGTTTGAACCCAAAAGGAAGCAGTCAATCCTCTTTCCCTTTTGATCCAACTCCTTCCTGCCCCTTGGCATGGAGACAATGCTATAAGGGTGAGATGTAGGGCTCTCCTGTCTGAAGCCAGAATGTGGACTGTGATTATAGACCCTGTTTCTTTGAATTTGTTCTTTTGTTTTAGGTGAAGGACACCAAAGATAACAGTATAGGAGAGGAATCCATCATAGAGATTACATCCAGCCAGTCCAGAATCAACACCCCAAGGATCAAGGAGAGACTGTTGTGATTCAGTCCAATGGTAGCTGAGACAAGGATTCATTTGATGACAAGGCTATATTTAGACCTAAACTTTATGGGATCAATACTGCATACAAAATGCATTGAGTCTGAGTCACATTTCTTCATATGTAGAGGTGGTATGGGGTAAGTATACCCTCATGGTTTTGGGGGAAAATGTTTGTATTTCTGTCTTTGGTATACTTTTAAAGTATTACTTTGTAAAAGCTAATTTGACTGTTAAGCAGTTAAGTGGAAGGAGAGGTTGCCCCCAAATATTAGGGGAAATGTTTTTATATTTGTTCTTATTATATCTTTGAATTAAATATTCTTTTGCAAGAGGTAATCTGATATAAGTGCTTAAACGCAACTGGAGTGCTAGTCTTGGGCCTCTGAAAAGGGAGGAACACAAACTTTGGGGACTTGAGTCAATGGAAGAAAAAAGAGACTCCCCAAACTTCTTCCCCATGGTACTGTCTCTGAAAAGGGGAAGGAGAACAGGTCCACAACTTAGTTCAGTGCCTACACATCATTAGTCCCATTTGGTATCCTGGGTGTTTCTCAAGGCATCTTTTCTGGGCTACCTATAACATTCAGCCTGGAATCCTGGGCTCCAGGACATCCTGTAGCTTGGACTCCTGGGCCGGAGATGTCCTTCCCTGCACCTAGAACTGAAAAGAACAAAAAAAAAATAGGGTAAAACCTCAAACCCATTGCTCAGGACCACATAGCCCAAGGAAAAGGGAAGGAGACCCAGAGGTTCTCCCTCAACCTTATCACAATTTATTCTATGAATGAGTAAATTCTTAACATTTAGATGTAAATGCCAGGAAAGAACAACTATGCTTTAGTCAGGTAGTTTTAAAGATGTAGATAATTCTGGCTGGGCAGACAGTGAAAAGAGGCTATTCCCAACTTCATGGAAGACCAACACAGAATGTCCATGTATGCACCAGTTCTCCTGTCTCTCAGAAGGTCAGCTAGCACCTCCCATGCTAATCAGCTGGACTTGCAACAGAACAGTTACATGTAAACATTAACTATTATTGTTTTAAGTATTAGATAAAAATTTGGTAAGTATTAGCTAAGAACTATTTGATAAAGTGGTGGGAGATAGAATAGATGGCAAGTAGGCTGGTATAACTGAAATACACAATGTATGAGAGAGAATAATGTAAAATAATATTAAGAAGATAAGGTGGAGCCAAGATGGTGGAGTAGAAAGATTCACATACGCTAGCTCCGAACCCACAGCCCATAATTATCTATAAAAAGAACTCTCAACAAATTCTGGTACAGTGGAGCTGTGCAGCAACGGGGTGAAGGAGATTTCCATTCCAGAGAGCCCTGAAAAACCAATCCCAAAGGTCCGTTGCACACAGGATGGGAACGGAGCCCAGCCCTGCCCTACCCCGGCCACGCTGCACAGAGAGGACCGAGCAGCTCCAAGCAGGCTTCAGGGACAGAATCTCCAGTGGCCACGAAGGTCTCTCCACCCACAGACACACAGGTCAGTGAGAGAGACGTCTGGATGGACTGAGAGGGGAGCGGGCTGTCTCCATGACTCAGGCCCCCTCGGGAGGCAGTGGCAGAGGCAGCGGGCAGCCAGAGGCTCCCAGAGCAGGCAGGAGCTTAGCAGGAGCTCCATTACAGAAGGTCTCTGCATAAATCCCCTGAGGGAAAATGCCCAGAAAAGGGAAAAAAAAATAAGACCATAGAAGGTTACTTTCTTGGAGACCAGATGATTCCACCATCCCTCTTTGACGAAGAAGACCAATGCTTAC
>JAQQSK010013724.1:0-11385 GCA_028658325.1 Potorous gilbertii
CGGAAATCTCCTTCACTGTGTTGCTGCGCAGCTTCCACTGTTCCAGAATTTGTCAGGAGTTCTTTTTAGAGGGAATCCATGGGCTGTGGGTTCGGAGCTAGCAAATGTGAGTCTTTCTACTCCGCCATCTTGGCTCCGCCCCAGAGGAATTCTAAGTCCAATCTTGGCTCAGCAGAAAAGATGTTGAAATAGATCTCTTTCCTTAAACAGGCATCGAAGTGGTTCAGTGATTAGTGCATTGCACCTGGAGTCAAGAAGACCTGAATTAAAATCTAATCTCAGATACTTACTAGCTATGAGACATTGAGCAAGTCACTTAACTTTTGTCTGCCTCCATTTCCTCAGTTGTAAAATGGGGATAATTTCGTAAGGATCAAATGAGACAGTATTTGTAAATAGCATAGTGACTGGCACAAAGGAAATAACTTAATGAATTCTTATTCCCTTCCTCCTCTTAAGTAGAGAAACAGAGAGCTATAGATACAAAATGTTGCATGTTCTGTCAGACATAATCAGGTATATCAAAACACAAACTCAAAAGAGGACCACATTGTCAAAATACTTACATGCAAAGCCTCTAAGAGAAATAGGAATTAGTCTCAGGCCCAAAAATAACTGCTGGAAGAGATCAAAAAGAATTTTTAAAATCAAATAAAAGAGGTAGAAGAAAACTTAGGAAAAGAGAGTTATGCAAGAAAATCATGAAAAAAGAAACAACAGCTTGGTAAAGGAAGGGAAAAGGGAAAAGACATATAAAAATTCACTAAAGAAGACCAAAGTAGAATTGGCAAAATGGAAGGGAGGTATGAAAGTTAACTGAGGAAAATAACTCTTTAAATAATAGAATTGGACACTAATGACTCCATGAGACATTAAGAATCAAGCAAATAAAATCAAAAGAATGGAAAAATAGAAGAAAATGTTAAATACTTCATTGGAAAAATAACTGGCCTGAAAAATAGATCAAAAAGAGATAATTTAAGAATTATTGGATCACCTGAAAGCCATGATAAAAAATAAAAATAAAAAACAGCCTGGATAGCAATTTTCAAGAAATTATCGAGGAAAATTACCTTCATATCCCAGAACCAGTAACTAAAAGAATCCACCAATTACTTCTTGAAAGTGATCCTAAAATAAAAACTCCCAGCAATATTATAGGCAAATTTTTGAACTCTGAGATCAAGGAGAAAATACTTCAAGCAGCCACAAAGAAACAATTCTAATATTGAGGAGTTACAGTCAGGCTTACAAAATTTAGCAGCTTCTACATTAAAAGATTGGAGGACTTGAAATGTGATATTCCAGAAGACAAAAGAGCTCAGATTATAACCAAGAATCATGTCCTCAGCAAAACTGAGCATAATCCTTAAGGGAGAAAACAGATATTCAAAGAAATAGAGGACTTTCAAACATTCCTGATAAAAAGACCAGAGCTAAACAGAAAATTCGATTTTCAAATATAAGGCTCAAAAGAAGCATAAAAAGATAAACAGAAAAGATATAACATAAATTATTCAATGAGATTAAACTCTTTACATCCCTACACAGGAAGATGATATTTGTAACTCTTAAAAACTGTATCACTATTAAGGCAGCTAGAAGGAGTATGTATAGCCAGAGGGTGTGGGCTGACTTTGATATGATAATGTGAAAAAATTAAGAAGTGACAAAGAAGATTGCACAGGGAAGAAAGGAAAGGGAAAGGTAGAGTGGGGTAAATTATATCATATGAAGAGATATTAAAGACCTATTACTGTGGAAAGAAAAAAAGGGAGGGGATGAACATTGCTTAAACCTTTCTGTCACTGGATTTAACTCAAAGAGGGAATAATATACACATTCAGTTAAGTATAAAAATCTATCTTATCCTATAGAGAAGTAGGAGGGGAAGGAAACAAGAAAAGGAGAGGGCTGATAGAAGGAAGAGCAGAGTTAGAAAGGTAGTGGTCAGAAGCAAAACACTGATGAGGAGGCACAGTGTAAAAGGAGAAAGAGAAGTGTAAACAGGAGGAAATAGGGTGGGGGAAAATATTCAGTTAAAAATCATAACTGTGAATATGAATGGGATGAATTCACCCATAAAACAGAAGTGGATAGCCAAGTAAATTAAAAACCAGAATCCTGAAAGTTGTTTACAAGAAAAACATTTGAAGCATGGGGACACACACAGAGCAAAGGTAAAATGATGAAACAAAATCTATTATGCTTTAGCTAAAGTAAAACAAAAAAAAAGTAGGGGTAGCATCATGATCTCAGACAAAGAAAAATCAAAAATAGCTCTAATTTAAAGAGATATAGAAGAAAGCTACATGTTGATAAAAGATACAAAAGACAACTTAATCGCCAAGGTAATATTCACAGCACCAGCGGTAAGTATGAATATGCCAACATAGTTCTGAATACCAAAGTATAACAGACTCTCCATATAGAAGGCAGAAGAGAAACATTTATTCAAATACCAGAAAGCCAAATCCCAATACCATAAAGCCAAATCCATCACAGCAACAAAGAAATCCATACACAATAACAATGCAGGGGGCACGACCATCCCCAAGCCTTGTCTCTGTTAAGTTTCCCACAAACCAGTCCCCTTAAAATCACAAACAAGCTCTTCCACTCACGCTAGCCATTCTCTCTCTCCTTCCATTCTGACTACTCTGATCAATTTTCTCTCAGCTCTACTACACCCTTTCTGTTTCTCCCATTCAGCAAACTCCTTGCGCCACAGGATCCATGTGACTCAGACTTCCACGTGACTCAGGCAGGTGATATGGGCCTATTAATGAATTGGAAAGATCTTCCCATTTAAATTACAATTACATTCTTTAAATTACCATTACAACAATAAAGGAATATCAGTACTAAACATATATGTACCAAATGGTATAGCATCAAAATTTCTAAAAGAAAAGTTAAATGAGTTGCAGAAGGAAATAGTAAAACTATACTAGTGGGGGACCTCAACTTTCCCCTCTCAGAACTATATGATGTCTAACCACAAAATAAACAAGAAAGAAGTTAAGGAGGTGGACCAAATTCTAGACCTCTAGAGAGAATTAAATGGGGATAGAAAGGAATATACCTTTTTCTCAGTGATACATAGCACCTACAAATAAAGTTGATCATTTATTAAAGCATAAAAACCTCACATTCAAATGCAAAAAGGCAAAAATATTAAATGCCTCCTTTTCAGATCATAATGCAATAAAAATTACATTTAGTAAAGGACCATGGAAAACATACAGCTTAAAAATTAATTGGAAACTAGATAATCTAATTTTAAAGAATGAGTGGGCCAAAGAAAAATCATAGAAACAATCAATAATTTCAATAAAGAGCCTGACAACATTGAGACAACCAACCAAAATTTATGGGATGCACCCAAAGCAGCACTTAGGGGAAAATTTATTTCTCTAACCTCTTTCATCAGTATAGTAGAGAAAGAGCAGATCGATGAATTGGACATGCAACTGAAAAAAAACTAGAAATTAAAAATCCCCAACTAAGCACCAAATTAGGAATCCTGAAAACCAAAGGTGAGATTAGTAAAATTAAAAATAGGAAAATTATTTTTTATGAAAAAAAGACAACAAAGTAGATAAAACATTTTTAAAAAGAAGAAAAATCAAATTACCAGCATCAAAAATGAAAATGGTGAATTCCCCATCAATGAAGAGGAAATGAAAGCAATTATTAGGAAATATTTTGCCCAACTATATCCCAATAAATCTGAAAATCTAAGTTAAATTAATGGATACTTTACAAAAATATAAACTGCCCAAATTAACAGAGGAGCAAATAGAATACTTAATGACCCCATTTTAGAAAAGAAATTTGACAAGCCATCAATAAACTCCCTAAGAAAACCTTCCCAGGGCCAAATGGATTCACAAGTATCATCTTTCACAATAAGAGAAGAAAAAGAAATTGAAATAATTAAAACCAGCAATGAGGAAACAAAACTATAATTCTTTGCAGACGATATGATGGTATACTGAGAGTCCTAGAGAATCAATTAAAAAACTAATTAAAATAATTAACAACTTTAGCAAAGTTGGAGGATAGAAAATAAACATACATAAGTCATCAGCATTTCCATATATTACCAACAAAGTCTAGCAACAAGAGATAGAAAGAGAAATTTCTTTTAAAATAACTATAGACAATATAAAATACTCGGGAATCTACTTGCCAAGACAAACCCAGGAACTGCATAAACACAGTTACAAAACACTTCTCACACAAATAAAATCGGATCTAAATAATTGGAAAAAATATTAATTTTTCATGGGTAAGACAATATAATAAAGATGACAATTCTACCTAAATTAATTTACTTAGTCAATGTCATGCCAATCAAACTACCAAAAATATTTTAGGGAGTTAGAAAAAATAATAACAAAATTCATCTGAAAGAACAAAAGATCAAGAATATAAAGGGAATTAATGGGGGAGGAGAGATAAAGAAAGGTGGTCTAACTACACCAGCTCTCAAAATATATTACAGAGTGGTGGATCAAAAGTGTATCAAAAGTGTATCAAAACTCTCTGGTACTGACTAAGAAATAGAGTGATGGATAAGCAAAATAGATTAGTTACACAACTCAGTAGTAAATGACCATAGTAATGTAGTGCTTAATAAACCTAAAGACTCCAGCTTTTGAGAGAACTTACTATTTGACAAAAACTATTGGGGAAAACAGTAAAACAGTACTGCAGAAACTATAATCTCTCTCTTTCTCTCTCTCTCTCTCTCTCTCTCTCTCTCTCTATATATATATATATATATATATATATATATATATATATATATATATATATGAAATATGTATGTATGTATGTGTATATATATATACCACATACCAAGATAAAAATCAAAATGGGTGCATGTTTTAGAAATTATGGGTGATATCATAAGATAATTAGGAGAGCAAGGAATAATTTACCTGTCAGATCTATGGAGAAGAGAAGAATTTATGACCCAACAAGAGATAGAGAGCATTACCAAATGTAAAATAAACAAGTTTTGATTATACGAAACTTAAAAGGTTTTACACAAACAAAACCAATACAGCCAAGATTAGACAGCAGAAAACTAGAGGGAAATTTTTACATCAAGTGTTTCTGATAAATGCCTTATTTCTCAAATATATTGAGAACTAAGACAAATTTATGAGAACACAAGTCATTCTCTAATTGATAAATGATCAAAGGATATGAACAGGAAGTTTTCAGATAAAGAAATCAAAGTTATCAATTTCATATTTTAAAAGCTCTAAATCACGATTGATTAGAGAAATGCAAATTAAAACAACTCTGAGGTACCAGTTCACACCTATCAGATTGGTTAATATGACAGAAAAGGATAAGGATAAATGTTGGAGGGGATGTAGGAAAATTGAGACACTAACGCACTTTTGGTATAGTTGTAAAACGATCCAACCATTCTGGAAAGCAACTAGCAACTATGCTCAAAGGGCTATTAAACTGTGTGTATCCTTTGATCTAACAATATCACTACTAGGTCTGCATCCCAAAGAGATTAAAAGTGGGAGGTGCAGGGAGAAAACCTATTTGTACAAAAATATTCATAGCAACTCTTTTTATAGTGGCAAAGAGTTGGAAATTGAGAGGATGCCCATCAACTGGGTGATGACTGGACAAGTTGTGGTATATGATTGTAATGTGATATTACTGTGCTATTAGAAATTATGATCAGGCTGATTTCCGAAAAACCTGGGAAGACTTACATGAACTGATGCAAAGTGAAGTGAGCAGAACCAGGAGAATATTGTACAGAGTAACAGCAACATTATACAACAATCAACTATCTATCAATGACTTAGTTATTCTAAAAAATACAATGATATGACAATTAATTCCAGAGGACTCATAATGAAAAATGCTATCCACCTCCAGAAGAAGAACTGGTGGAGTTATGAATGTAGATTGAAGAATTACCGTATTTCATTTTGTGGAGTTTTATTTTTACTCTTGGTGTATCTTCTTTTACAGCATGACTAATATGGCAATTTATTTTGCATGATTGCACATATGTAACCTACATCAAATTGCTCACTGTTTCAGGGAGAGGGAAAGCTGAGAGGAGAGAGAAAATACAGAACTCACAATTTTATAAAAAGGAATCTTTAAAATTTTCTTTACATGAACTAAGGAAAAAATAAAATATTACTTTTTAAAAATAAATACTTCTTGAATGTATGAGTACATGCATGATAGGAGTTAGTAGAATACTGATAATAGTTAACACTTATGTAGCAATTGTTGTATATTATCTTAATTGAATTTCACAACAACCCAGTGACACAAACACTAATTATCATCCCCATTTCAAAGATGAAAAAGCTAAGTCTGAGAAAGGTTGTGTGTGACCTGTGAAGATCACACAGCTGGTAAGTATCAGAAGTTGAATGTCAGGAACAGGATATAAGTTCAAATCCTGGCTCCAAATACAACATTCTTTTAGCTACACCAGACTCCTACCTTATCAGTTATGGTTTCTTCATGAGACATGGTAGAAAACATATAACCTAGAATATGTATTGATAGATCCATTGACATTCTTGCCACCCTCAACTTCATATTGATCTCTAAGCTCTCCAGGGGAGCTGAGAAAATACAGGTTCAACCACTGCATGAATTTTCTTATCCAGTTTGATTACCTAATGCCAATTTAGTCAGCATAAATTGGAATACAGGTTTTATTACACTCAGCATACAATTTATATCCTTTCTGTGTGGTTTTTTTGCTGTGGATGCTAATATACTATTACTATGTGTACTAACATAGAAATACATGTATGACATTGTATACATATATGTAAATATGTACATGTGTGCCTACTTTCTGGTTGTGATTTGTATATTTAGTTATGGTATGAAATTTTACTAGGTGATAGTTGCCTGCCATGCTCTTGGAATAATGAATTAATACTCTCACATGGTATTCTGATGTACCATATTAAAAAAGAATCAAGCCATCCAGTGATTTAGGTCAATATATAAAGATTGAGAAGGTACAGCTGGGATGTAGTCTGCACCAGTGGTGGAGTGTCTACTCTGATAAGATTCATTGAAGTGTGTGTAGCAAGGAAATATAGTAAAGAGCCACCCCTCTCCCCCAAGAAGAGCCACATCTCCTTTTCAGAATTCTAGAAGAAAATCCATGGGGTTAGGATAACTTTTCTGATATTACTGGCTCAAGACTCCATTCTAGTATATTCTCTGTAATAGCCATCACCAGTCATCTCTTCGATATCAGCTAATCAGTGCCCAGTTAATATCTCCTTTGTGTTGTTGATAGACCCTAAAATTAATATTCTACGATCATTTATGAAGGGGAAGCTAGGTGGCACAGTGGATAGAGTGTTGGCCCTGGAGTCAGGAGGACCTGAATTCAAATTCAGCCTCAGATACTTAGTAACTGTATAATCCTGGGCAAGTCACATTAACCCCTGTTCGCCTCCGTTTCCCCATCTGTAAAATGAGCTGGAGAAAGAAATGACAAGTCACTCCAGTATCTTTGCTAAGGAAAACCCAAAGAGGGTCATGAAGAATCAGACGTGACTAAAACAACTGAACAGTATCGTTTATAAATAATAATATTAGCATTCATATAGCTTTTTTTTTGCCCAACTGTATTATCTTATTTGGTCCTCACAACAATCTTAGAAGGAAAGTGCTATTTTCCTCTATTTTACAGATGAAAAGAACTGACTCACGTAACCTTTCTGAGGTTCAGTTCTTTTTTATTTGGGGCCGTTGGATCTGCATCACCTAACTGCCCCAATTAATGTCAATTAACTTCTTTTAATAAAACTAGAAGTTGCAAAGCATGTCCTCCAACACCAGATACATCATCCCCCACCACAACTCTAGTCATGGAGAGAGTGGATTCAAACTTAAAGTCATTGCTACAAAGCATTCACTCCACCACATTTACTCCTAAATTGTTTCCTTCCTACATTGTTTCCTTCCTACAGGACACAGGCTGCCAGGCCAATACACTACAGGAATGAGCCATTCCTAGCACTGCTGGCAAATTATAGCATGGATTCCAGTTCCCAGATTTTCAAGATTTCACAAAGATTTGCATCAAATAAAAGAAGATAAAAACAGGAAAAAGTATTGTCAAGGTTTTCAGGTGCATATAGATTAGTCTAGAGTAGGATCCCTTCCCCTCCTCCAGAGCTCAGAGAACCATCCTTATACTTCATGGTTAATAAAAAGGAAAGAATTTCTCTCCTGAAATCTTTTGTATACCTGAGCAGTCAACCAAAAATGCATGCCCAGTAGCAGGATTACTAGACATGCAGGTGAGGCATTACACCAGGCAATGCATCACACCTACTAACAAGGTCTGGGATATCATTGGCCTCTATTATATGTACAATGTATTTTTCCCCAAAGCATTTTATGCATGCTTATGTTACAGAAAGTCTAAGGAACAAAGTTTTTTTGAATATTGAGTCAACCTGTATTTTTTTTTAAACCCTTCCTTAAAGGATTAGAAAAAGGCATTGAGCTACATTTCAGGATTTATTTTCTAAATTCCAATTCTTGAGCCCTAAAGTTCAAATTATACACATACACATATATTCAGTATGTTTTAGAAATGTTTATCATCTTTATATCTCAATCATTTTTCCCAGCAACAGATAGATATAAAGAAAAACAAATTTAAAAAAACATCCAATACATACTCCTTTTCTGAGTAGGAAAGAAAGGCTCAAGTTCAAATCCAGCCTGTTGACATTTATTATCTCTATGACTCTGAGAAAGTCATTTCATCTCTGTCTACCTCAGTTTCTTCATCTATAAAACAGGTATCATAACAGCACTTACTTCTCAGGTTGCTGTGTAGATCAAATGAGATAGTTGTAAAGTGCTTAGCACAGTTTCTGTCACCTAGTAAGCACTGTATAAATGTTAACTATCATCATCATCCTTTTCAAATGAGATAGTATCTGGGATACATAGGTCTCTTCTAGCTTTTTACTTTTTAGTACATTTCTTTGAACACTTAAGTTAACCTGGAAGGTCCACATGATGGAATCTGGTTGCCCAATTTCATTAAACAAATCAAATGCAACTAGGGAGTCAAAACTGCAATCTTCAAAGCACTCTGGTAGCAGAGAGCTTTTGCCATTAGGAAGAGGACAATTTTTTAGAGTTCTTTAAAGGTCTTTCCAGCTCCACCTTTGTGATTTTATGACTATCAGATGATTCAATTTTTCATCTGTAAAATGAGCTGGAGAAGGAAATGGCAAACCACACCAGAATTTTTTCCAAGGAAACCCCAAATGGGGTCTTAAGTAGTCAGACAGGATTGGACAGCAAGCGGCAGGCAATCTGCAGGTGTCATGTCAAGGTTTTTCCATTAGGTGGCACTGTTGTCTCAGGAAAAATGAATTGGAAAGCATGTGGGATGGAGAGGGAATATGGGTAGAAGGCTGGCTAGAAAGATTGGCATCCTTGCATATAGGATAGATTTGTACCAGAAAATGTAGTTGCAAAATGAAACTTTGACTCCTTCAGCAGTAAATTTCAATTATAAAACTGTGAACTTATTCCTACAGAAGGGAGAAAGGGTTTATAATAGAATGAGTTTTAATGAATGAATGTACAGAAAAGCATTGAATTTGGAGTCAAAAGAACAGCTCAAATCCTGGCTCTGCTATTTGGAATCTATGTGGCCAAGGGCAAATCACAGAATCTCTAAGCTTCAGCTTAGTTGTCTAAGACAACTTCGTTTAGACAACCTCTGGAATTTGTTTTAGCTCTAAATCTTAGGAAATCTATAGCAATCAATGAAGGGGTTAAGACAGTGGCAAGTTCTGGGGCCTTAGCTAGATATTAAGGTTACCTTGAACCCAAGATTTCTAAGCCAAGCATCAGAATGCATGACTTCAGAGAGGATTTTTCCTCTTTATTTTTACATTCACAAAGTCCGGCTTTCACACCTCATCACAGGATAAAAGTGACTTTGGGTTCTCAAAACCTGCCAGGATAGTACAATGTCAGGTAGGTGCTTTGATGCTGAAAGAGCTTCAGATATCCCAGCATCAACCTATGTCTACTTGTTAAGTACCACCCTAGCTAAGTAGTCTGATCACTTGATGAATTATTTGCTTGTGAATGTAAACTGCCTTTGGAGCATAGAAACTTGGAAGCAGGGGTGTCTAAGAGCCTGCTTGTAGAGGCTCAAGAGAACTTTTTATTAAAATTTCAATTGCCACAAAGCAGGACTCAGTTTATTGCCTGATTGGTTGTCTAGATTTAAGAAAGTGATTGATAAAATATTAATAATACAGATTAAACTTAAGAGTGTGCTGGACATTTGTTTCAAGGGCATTCGTTATTAAACATTCACCAGCACACTACTTCTCTGAGGAGAAGTTGCATTTGACTTCCAAACTTGCTCTACTCACTATCTGTTTTGGAAAAGGAAGTTATAAAAAGACTCTTGGATCGAGCAAACAGGAAGAAGGGAATTCAGGATGAAGTATGGAAGCAAGGAAGAGAAAAGAAGTTGGAGTCTATCAGAGATCAGAATTGGTTGTGTTGTATAACACTAGGGAGTAAGAAATGATGATGATCAGGAGCTCTGGAGTGGTGACAGTTGGCTGTAGGGATGGAGCAGACTTAGCCATCTCAACTAAAGATGGATATCGAGATCAGAGACTTCTGCATAGAGGTGATCATTAAACCCATGGGACCTAATAAGGTCAAGAATAGAGAGAAGGAGGGGTGGAGCCAAGATGGCGGAGTAGAAAGACTCACATATGCTAGCTCCAAACCCACAGCCCATGGATTTCCTGTAAAAAGAACTCCCAACAAATTCTGGAACAGTGGAAGCCGCGCAGCAGCACAGTGAAGGAGATTTCCGTTCCAAAGAGCCCTGAAAAACCAATCCCAAAGGTCCATCACACACTGGAGGGAAGGGGAGCCCTGCCCTGGCCGCACAGCACGGAGAGGAGCGAGCAGATCCGAGCAGGCTTCAGGGATGGAATCTCCAGTGGCCTCGAAGGTCCCTCCACCCACAGACGCACAGGTCAGTGAGAGAGACATCTGGATGGGCTGAGAGGGGAGCAGGGTGTCTCCATAACTTGGGCCCCCTCAGGAGGCAGCAGCAGAGGCAGCAGGGGGCCAGAGGCAGGAGCTCAGCAGCAGCTCCATTACAGAAAGTCTCTGCATAAACCCCCTGAGGGAACTGAGCCAGGGAGGTGGCCCTGCCCCTACCTGAGAACCTGATTTAATCTTACCCTGAATAGCAGCCAGACCAGCCACCAAAAGCCCGGATGCTGGGGAGCAGCATCTGAATCTCAGACCCCAAGCACTAGCTGGGCAGACCTAGGCAGG
>JAQQSK010013725.1:0-11384 GCA_028658325.1 Potorous gilbertii
ATGACTATTATGGAAGTCATTTGCAAAACTACACAGATATGGCCTATATTGAATTGCCTGCCTTCCCAAAGGGAATGGGTGGGGAGGGAGGGATGGGGAGAAGTTGGAACTCAAAGTTTTAGGAACAACTGTTGAGTATTGTTCTTGCTACTAGGAAATAAGAAATACAGGTAATGGGGAATAGAAAGTTATCTGGCCCCACAGGACAAAAGAGAAGATGGGGTAAGGGAAGGGAGGGATGAAAGAAGAGAGGGCAGATTGGTGATATGGGTAATTAGAATGCTCAGTATATTGGGGAGGGGCAAGGGGACAAATGGGGAGAAAATTTGGAACCCAAATTTTGTGAAAATGAATGTAAAAAGTTAAATAAATAAATTTATAAAGAAAAATAAAATAAAAATAACATAAATATTCTAAAAAAAACTTTTAAGTTAAGATAGCAAAGCAGAAACATGCATACACTCTAGTGCTTCCCCCACAATCCACAAAATACCTGTAAAAATGACTCTCAACCCATTGTAGAGAAGCAGAAGCCACAGAACGACAGAGTGAAAGAGATTTCCACCCAAAGGTAACCTGGAAGGCCAACAGGAAAGGTCTATCCCACGGGACGCTGAGCTGAGTGGAGCCTAGCCCTGGACGTGGTAAATGGGGAGGAACAGACCTACAGGGAAGAATCCCCAGCAGGGAGGGTCCCAGATCCCTCAAGCCACAAACCACAAAAAAAGTTTCAAAGGTCAGTGTGGGATCGCTTTCCCAGCTGGGTGAGAGTGGGATTGGAGTGGCCCCAGGCAGTGGCAGAGGCAACAGCAGGTGGCAGGTGGCCACAGTGGTTGTGGGAAGCAGCCTGGGTCCATTGTCCAAGTAGTTGAGCTTAAAGCCTCTGGGGGAATTGAACATCTGATCTGAACCTCAGCCCTGAGCCCTGTCTTGTGGGGAGGAGGATCACTAGAACCCTCCTCATGATAAAGGATTCAGAAATTAAGTAACTGAATGGGAAAATGCCCCCAAAAGGGGAAAAAAATAAGACTATAGAAGATTACTTTCTTGTTGACCAGGTGTCTCCTCTCATCCTTTCAGAAGAGGAAGAACAATGCATACTGTCAGAGGAAGTCAAGGCTTTCAGCCTCTAGTACATCCAAAATGAATATGAAATGGGCTCCGGCCATAGAACAGCTTGAAAAGTGTGTCAGCAGCTTGCTAAAAGAGAACCAAAAAATGCTGAGGAAAATAACACCTTTAAAAATAGGCTAATTCAATCGGAAAAATAGGTCCAAAAAGTTAATGAGGAGAAGAAGGCTTTAAAAAGCAGAATTAGTCAAATGGAAAAGGAGGTTCAAAAGCTCACTGAACAAATAGTTCTTTAAAAATGAGAGTGGAGTTCAGGGAAGCTAATGATTCTACAATAAACTAAGAAGTTACAAAACAAAATTAAAAGATTGAAAAAATAGAAGATAATGGGAAACACCTCATTGGAAAAACAACTGACCTGGAAAATAGATCCAGGAGAGACAATTTAAAAATTATGGGACTACCTGAAAGCCATGATCAAAAAAAGAGCTTAGACATAATCTTTCATGAAATTATTAAGGAATATTGATATTCTAGAACCAGAAGGCAAAAGAAATATTGAAAGAATCCACTAATCACCTCTTGAAGGAAACCAGAAAAGAGAAACTCCTAGGAATATTGTGGCCAAATTTTAGAGTTTTCAGGTTAAGGACAAAATATTGCAAACAGTTAGAAAGAAACAATTTGAGTATCGTGGAAATACAATCAGAATAACACAGGATCTGGCAGCTTCTACATAAAGGGATCGAAGGACTTGGAATAGGATATTCAAGAAGTCAAAGGAACTGGGAATAAAACCAAGAATCGCCTACCCAGCAAAACTGAGTATAATAGGTCAGGGGGTAAAAATGGTCTTTCAGTGATATAGAGGACTTTCAAGTATTCTTTATAAAAAAACCAGAACTGAATAGAAAATTTGACTTTCAAACACAAGAATCAAGAGAAGCATGAAAACATAAACAGGAAAGAGAAATCATAAATGACTTTCTAAAGCTGAACTGCTTATATTCCTACATGGAAAGACAATATTTGTAACACTTGAGAGTTTTCTCAGTATTCGGGTAGGTGGAGGGATAATACACACATACACACACACACACACAGAGTACAGGTTGAGTTGAATCAGAACGGATTATATCCATAAAAAAATTAAGTTAAGAAGTGAGAGAGGAAAATATTGGGAGGAGAAAGGGAGAAATAGCATGGGGTAGACTATCACTCATAAAAGATAAGAAAAATCTTTTTCAATGGAGGAGAAAAGGGAGGAAGTGAGAGGGGAAATGTGAAGCTTACTCTCTTCACATATGGCTTAAGGAGGGAATAACATACTCTCTAAATTTGGTATGAAAATCTACCTTACACTACAGGAAAGTAGGGGAGAAGAGGACAAGTGGGGTGAGGATAATGATAGAAGGGAGGGCAAATGGGAGAAGGGAGTGACTAGAAGTAAACACTTTTGGGAAGGGACAAGGTCAAATGAGAGAGTAGAAAAAGGGGGGACAGGGTAGGATGGAGGTAAATATAGTTAGTTTTTCACACCATGACTATTATGGAAGTGTTTTGCAAAATGACACATAGCCTGGGTTGAATTGCTTGCCTTCTCAATGGGGATGGGTGGGGAGGGAGAAAACTTGGAATTCAAAGTATTAGAAATGAATGTTGAGAATTGTTATTGCATAAAACTGAGAAATAAGAAATACAGGTAATGGGGTATAGAAATTTATCTTGCCCTACATGAAAAAGAGAGAAGTTGGGGATAAGGGAAGTATAGGGTGTGATAGAAGGAAAGGCACATTGAGAGAAGAGGTAATCAGAATGTGAGGTGTTATGGGGTGGGGAGAGGGAAGAGATGGGGAGAAAAATTGGAGCTCAATATTTTGTGGAAATAAATGTCAAAATCTAAAAATAAATAAATTAATTAATAAAACAGAGAAAGAAACTTATAAGTTGTGTGATCTAGGGCAAATGACTTAGCTTTTATAGGCCTCAGGTTTTCTTCTGCAAAATGATGAGTTTGGACACAATGATCTTTAAAATCTATTCCAGATTTAATTGATGACTTTATGATTCTGAAGCCTTTTCTTTTTCTGATCTTTTGGAAATACAGGGTGTCCAAAAGTCTTAGTTCAGTTTTGAAGCTATTGAAGCCTAAATTTATCTTGAGAAGGAGTATGGGTCACAAAAGTGACATACCATCTTTCCTGAGTTCCCATAAAACATATGAATCATAAAAGGGTTATCATGGCTGAAAGGTACAAAATTGAGGTCTGGATATCTACCAAATTGATGAGGTCATAATGGGGATGCCCTGTTGTCTTGATGAATGTGAGATGCTAAAAGTGGTGAGGAGAGTGGGGAATTAGGTGTTGGATTAACTTGTAAAACTGCAAACTGAACTGAGTCTTTTGGGACATCCATCATATGCTCCAAAAAGGATTAGGGATATGATATTCTCTTTTTATTTTATTTATTTACCTACTTATATATTTATTTATTTTTACTTTTCAGCATTCACTTTTACAATATTTTGAGTTCCAAATTTTCACACTCTCTCCCCAAAATAGAATACAATTTGATATAGGGTATAAGTATATATAATTATATTAAAATATTTCCACATCATTCTTGTTATGAAAGAAGAATAAAAACAAAAGGGAAAACCATAAGAAAGAAAAAATTATAAAAAAGAAAATAGCATGCTTCAATCTGCATTCAGAGTTGATAGGTTTTTTCTCGTATCTGGATAGCATTTTTCTCATGAAACTTTTAGAATTGTCTTAGATAATTGCATTTCTGAGAAGAGCTAAGTCTATCAAAGTTGATTACCATGCAATATTGTTATTACTGTGTACAATGTCTGCTTGGTTCTGTTCACTTCACTCAGCATCAGTTCATGTAAGTGTTCCAAGAAATTTTTTCTTCCTGAAATCCATCTGCTCATCATTTTTTATAGATCAATTGTATTCCATTAGATTCATATACAACAACTTGTTCAGTCATTCCCCAATTCATAGACATTCTTGCATTTTCCAATTCTTTACCACTACAAAAATTTCCTTTTTTTATGATTCCTTTTTATGGATTCTTTTCCATTTTTATGATCCCTTTAGGATATAGACGTAGTAGTATTGCTGGATCAAAGTATATGCACAGTTTTATAGCCCTCTTGGCATAGTTCCAAATCGCTCTCTAGAATGATAGGATTAGTTCACAAATCCACCAACAATGCATTAGTGTTCTAATTTTCTCACATCTTCATTTCCCATTTTTGTCATATTTGCCAATCAGACAGGTGTGAGGTAACATCTCAGAGTTGTTTTAATTTATATTTCTCTAATCAATAGTAGTCTAGAAAATTTATTCTTATGACTATAGATAGCTTTGATTTCTTCACCTGAAAACTGCCTTGTCATACCCTTTGACAATTTATATTCTCTTAATATATAGTGAACTCCAAGATTATGAGGTCCTCCTTCTCAAGTTTTCTATTATTTTTACCTTGAAAACCAAATCTTCATTATTAATCAAAATTTAGTCCAGAAAATCCCTTTTCTTATAACTTCTTTCATGATCTATGAAATTATTAAGGCTTGACAAAAATGAAACAACTCTTCTCTTAGTACAGTGAGGCAATGACAACTAATGACTATCTGGGTGCAAGGTTCTTTCATGAATTCTGTCATGCTTCTATATTATCTTTTTTATGTGATTCTCAATACATTTCCTCCTTCTGGCTGGGCAGTTTGTAGTGCAGCCCTGCCTCACTATTGCTTCTCCTTTTAATAATACCTAGAAAATATGTATATGAATTATGGAGAGTAATAGGAAATCAAAATATTATAACAGTGAATGGTGAAAATTAAAAATAAATATATTTTTAAAAATTTTAAAAAGAGAATGTCATGTCATACATACCATATCATACATTCCATTTACTTCCCACATTCCTTTCTCTTCTAACATCCGTATCTTAAATTAGGAACAGTAACAAATGCATCCCCATTCCCCTGCCATCTTGTATATGCTGTTCCCAATGAATCTACATTATTTGCTTATTTTTTTTTATCATTATACTTTTGGCTAGTGTTTCTGGCATTCAGATAAATGGTCATCATCCTTAGTATCTGATATTATAACAGGATTATAACAAGACTTAACATGGTTAACACTTTAAGTCAGAGATTGTCAAGTGTTTTCGTTATATTCTATAGGGATAGTATTTTGTATTAAATAACACAATTTCAAGTCAGAGTTTGGGTAAGAATCCTGATTGTGCAACTTGCTAGTTACATGACCCTGGGCAAGTCCTTAATAATTTTTTCACACATATTATTTCTTTTCATCCTCACAACAACCCAGTGAGGCAGATAATACATTAACTTCATTTCAGATCTGAGTCTTAGGAGGGTTATCACAAAAAATGCTAGATAAATGTGATTTGTTGTTTTCTTTTAGTGGCAAGGGATGTTGGCCATATTAATCCTCATCTAATGATAAATTCTAGACTATTCTCTTAGTAACTAAAGCAGTAAAGTCAACTGATGAGATCACTAAGCCCCTTCCTCTGCCTTTAGGATGAGCCATATTCAATTTCTATGACATATATAGATATATAGAGTTATATGTCTCTTCTATTTTTAGAGTTTTCTCCTGTTGTTAACTAGGCATTAGATATGATCAAAGAAGGGCAACTAGATGAAGTCTTGTAGAAAATTGGTTACAAACCCTGCACATTTCTTATCAGATCCACTAAGGATTTGGAATTTTATTATTTTAGGATTTTCCAGTCTAACAAGTTTGTAAGCTTGTCTGTAACCTTCTAGTGCTACATGGAGTCCATGGCTCCCATGGAAAATAATGAGGTCTATAGTGTTGTCAGAACTCTCCAACTGAGTAGAATCAAAGAAAACTGGAGGGGCTTAAAAATGTGGATGTACCTATATGGATTGTTGAAGAAAGCAGATCACAATACTTGCCTTGATCAATGCTTGCTGCTTATTTGGTCCCAAATTTTGATTTCTGGGACCCAAATACTTTGATAAAGTGTTTTAAGTTTTGCAAAGCACTTTATAAATATGATTTCATCATATTCTAATCAGAACCCTGGGAGGTAGGTGACGATATTACCTCCATTTTTCAGATATGAAAACATAGGCAAGCTAAGGTTATGTTACTTGTTGAGGTTCACACAGCTAGGAAAGGTATGAGGCAGGTTTTTGACTCAGATCTTACTGACTCCACACCTGGCATTCTTTCCACTACTGCACCTGAAAGCCCGCTTGGATTTTTGTTTTCTCCTCCTTCTGGTTCAAATACTTAACTGAGTCTTGTCTACTCATTTTCTCAATTCTGATGTCTTCCAAGAACTTTGCTTTACATTTTCAACACTGCTGTCACTTTTGGTCCTTCCAGCTCTTGTCTTAAAGAAATCATTCTCACTCAGACCCTGATTTTCTCTGAGCTTTGCTGAATTGCTGATACAGGGACATCTCAGTGAAATTTCTTCTCTGCAGCTCTGGTTTGCTTACTGAAACTAATGCAGATCCAGACTCTATCCTATCCTAATCATGATTTCATTCAAGGGGTCAGGTCTGTGAGTTACAATCATATATCATTTTAGTGCAGTGAGAAGCAGAGGTTGCACTTTCTCTTTAGGAAAGCTAATGATTAGTTGTCAAGGTTTAGAAGAATTCACGAAACTGTTCCTTTCATTGTATTCCTCATGTGGTCCTTTTTTGTCTGGTCTTTCTTTCTGGATTAAGGTCCTTTCTGATGAGAAAAAGGTAAATCTACCTTTTTGGAGGAGGTCAATAGCTCAGCATTAACCTTTACTCCATTTCTCATGTACTCCTCCTGTTGAGATTCTCTCAGACTAACACTCATGGGTACTACTTTCTGAGCTCCATCACAGCTCCAATCTTTATACTTGGAGGGTAGAAACCTGGAGGAAAGCCAGGCGTTCAATATCCTGCACAATCATTAATTTCTTTCTCATAGAAAACAAATCTATATGTCAGTGCTGTGCTAACATTGCATCTTTAACATCACTGAGATAGCTTTAGGCCAGTAAGCATTAATAAAACAAACCGACTTGAACAGATGCAAGTCAGCCACTAAACAGAGAGCTAAGAGGCTCAGATGTGATCCCCACAGCTAACTTGTTTTCTCCCTTCTTTGGCATCCTCTTCTTAAAAACAAACAGCGACAACAACCAAAAAACCCCATAACAAACACCAATTAAAACGCAGCATAAGAATGTGCTGTGTGTCAACAAGAGTCAGGCACATTGTCAGTCACTGGTTGGATACAGAGATAGGATTTTACTCCAGGACTCATTTACCAAAACAGACACATTTGCAAGCCCTGAATCTTATTTTGGCTGACAGCAGCATAGCAAAAGACTTTCAAGCCCTGATGGGGGAGTGGGTTACTATTACAGTGTATTTCTTGCTTGGTCCATTGTCAGATCTCAGCTAAGCAGACTGTTGTGGAACTTCCCGGCTTTAGCAAAAACAAAGACAAATGAGCCAACTCTTTGAAATCTATTCTGATGTCCTAGATGCTGCTTCCCCTTCCCATCCCAAACTGCCATGTATTTATTGTCTATGTGTTTTGTATATATTCCTTCTCTCTGGTAAAGTATAATCTTGAAGGCATGAGCTTTCTTTTCTTTTCCTTTTCTCACTATTCCTTTCTTTTCCTAGCCTGGCAAATAATAAGTGCCTAATAAGTGCTTATTGAATGACTCCAAGGTCAGCAGTCTTTCAACTCCACCACTTGAAAGATGCATAAAAGTTACAGTCCATGCCTCGTTTAATATTTACCTCCAGTGCTCTTGCTAAGAGCAGGTGCTTAATACATGTTTATTGAATGTTAAATAAATAAATGAATCTGCTCCTGAATAGATTATTAATCATTTAAGGACTTGTTGTTTTTCACTACACTGAAGGCAAAACAATTAAGACATCATAAACTAGGAAAGGGAAAAATGGGTAAAAATGTGAACATTTCCTAGAATTCAGTATGGAGTTTATTTCAGACACACTACTTTGTTAAAGAAGCTCTAAACCAAAAGCTGATTCTTAAAATTTTCACACCCATTACTAATACCCCGTGTCACTCATCATCGCTAGCAAGATTACTAGCTCTCTTCTATACTGCTGATAGGTAGGTGTGCTCCATAATGGAGTCATCTGGGCAAATACTTTGCATCCCACATTTTGTTCTCCAAACTTAGCGTGGGCAGCAAAAAATAAGACTTTCCTGCCTTTTTTAAACAGAAAAATTTAGTTGTTCTTTCAGAGATGAAAACTTTTTTTTAAGTGAAGTGGAAAAAGAAAACTTCTTCCATCCTCATCTATTAAAAACAGTGGTTTGGCAGCAGAGTGGAACATGAAAAAATTCATAAAGACAATTGTCAATTTCTTTTTATAATTAGGGAATATCCCTACCTAGTGGGAACTATAGAGGACCCTTGTCAATATAAAGGAAATGAGGAATGAGGGAGGAATGGGAGGGAGAGAGAGAGGGGGAGAAAGAGACTTAAGAACAAAATCAAGCCAGATGTCTTCCTATTTATAAAAATACTATCAAAGTCATGCTTTAGGAAAAAATCAAAGAATATAACCAAGCATCTATTATTTCAGAGGAAAAGTTCAGCTCAGAGAGACAGGACAAATGTCAATGTACAACTTGAACGCATTTTTTATTACTCATCAATTAAATATTAACTAATATTCACATACATTTTAAGATTTATAAAGCATTTAACATATGAGATGTACTTCGATCCTCATGATAATTCCATGAGATAAATACAGTTATTTTTCTACAGATACAACAGACTAGTTTAAAGAGGTTAAGTGACTTACCAAGGGTCACACAGCTAGCAAGTGAAATTGAAGTGGAATTTGAAGCTAGTCCTTCCTGACTCAAATCCAATATTCTAGATATTTTTTCCCTAATCCACCATAGTCAGTGATAGTCAGCATTAAACATCCTCAGCCACATTCGTCAAATGATGAATCTAGAGATATAGAAAAGGCTAGGGAATAATGGTGAGTTGGCAGTCAGGATTTCTAATTTCTGTCCCCTATAATGAGTCACTTCCTCAGGCTGTGTCTTGGTTTTCCCATTCAACAAAAAAGGAATTCCAATTTCAAAGTAGCACTGAGAAGAATGCACTAATTCTTCCTATGTACTGCTTACTGTTCATAGGCAGCCAGGTTACGCAATAGATGGAGTACTGGATGAAGAGTTAGAGCAACCTCACTTTGTATCCTACCTCTGATGCTTACCAGCTGTGGGACCCTAAGTAAATCATCTAATCTCTGTAAGCCTCAATGTCCTCATCTGCAAAGTGAGGATAGTAACAGCACCTATATTATAAGGTTGGTCTAAGGATCAAATGAGATAATATTCATAAAGAAAGGTATAAATCTTAAAGCACAATATGTTATTGTTATTATTCAGGTAACATAGTTATTGAAATACACATTTTGAATTCAGAGAGTTACCTTGTGTAACCATCCACAAGTGTTAATGATGAATTAAATGGAAAGTAAGGCCATGCCAAGGCTACTTATACTGAAAGTGTAAATTTGGATACAGTTAGGGGCTATTGAAACATAATCAATTGAGGTCAGACATTAGAATGAACATTTTTCATGTTGAGGGCCCCCTTGAGCTTGTCTTTTAGAGTTGCCACATTTTCCAGACACACTTTTTTGGCTAACACTCAACATCCGAGATAGTTCTACTTTTAATCTTTGTATACTCAACACCTAGAACCATGTCTGTCACGTAGAGACAAGAATAGGTACTGGACCTGTAATTTCATAGTTCTAGTGAATTCCCAGGTGAGTAAATCTCTTCTACAAATGTAGGTTGGCACTTTCTCTGCAACTGATAACCTTAAAGAATTGTCTATGAGACTGGGTAGATTGCTCAGGGTCCCAGACAGTATGTCTTAGATCCAGTATTTGGACATTACTTTTCCTGGCTTTGAGCTCATCTGTCTATCGCCTAGGGCACTGTTGCCTCAATTAAAAATTGCTGATTAATAAGAAAAGGAATCGATGAGTGCAATAGAGGAAGCACATAAACTACAATTCTTATGCATAGAAGTCACCATACCATTGCACCATAGGAAAACTGGATTTATAACAGATAAAAGAAATTCAATAGATGGAGAGGTAGTATAAGATCTGAATTCCAATTCCACCTTTGCCTCTAGCTATATGGAAGTCAAAACTCCTATCTGAGCTTCAGTTTTCTTTGTCAGTAAAATGATGGAGTGATATTTAGTGATTGTAAAGGTTCTTTTTTCAGCTCTAAAATACTTTGATTTCAGTTCTCTTACTGTCACTAATCTTTACCTTTTAGATTTCTGAGAAGGACCATATGGTCCTCTTATTCCAGTATTAGAGGAAGAATGATAAAGTCGGGCTGCTTTCCTTCAAAACTGCAAATTATGGTGGATATTGTATTGATATTGAAAATTTATTTTTATTTATTGTTAATATAATTTTGCTTCTTAATGTGATTAAAGAAGATCTTCCCTACCCATTAATGGGCCTAGAAAGAGTTGTAGGAAGGCCTGAGGTATGGTTATACTTTGGGACTTAATTTTTGTAAGAAGCTTTGTGTGCCAGATGAGACTCTGGGAAGCAGCTAAGCACCTGCCCCTCCTCAGCTTTGAAAACCTAAATGTTGGTGCTTCTCTCTCTGGTAACTATGTATGTATGTAATGGTCAGACGGTTGGATCTGTCTGTTGATCTATGATGTATGCATTGTTTATGGCAGACAGTTGGAAGCATGTCTGATGATTTTGATTTCTCTTAATTTTCTATGAAGTTCAGGGTGCTTATTTTTTCCCCAAACTAAGTGAATGATACATGTGCCCAATTAAAGTTATTGTTGACCTTTTGAAAGTTGCTTTCCTTTTAGAAATACAAATCTAAGAACCTGTGATAGGAGGCCCTTCTGTGTATGTTGGAATGCTTGCTTTTACAGACATAACATTGAATTTGGAATTAAAAGATTTGGAATGGAGTTCTAAACGTACTTTTCACTAGTTATATTGTTGTGGACACTTTCATATTGATTAAGTTTCAGTTTCCTTATATGTTAAAAGGGGACATTCTCTTCAGATTTCCTAGGATTGTTGTGAGGAAAACACCATAAGTTGTAAATATTTGACAAATGCTTGTAATTTTTCATTTTCCTATGAAGTCTACCATTTCTTTTCCTTCACAGTTCACCTTGTGCAAAACCCTCTCTGACTAAATCATTCAAATATTTGAGAAAGGAA
>JAQQSK010013726.1:0-11384 GCA_028658325.1 Potorous gilbertii
AAAAATGGGGAGAAAATTTTGGAACCCAAAATCTTGTGAAAATGAATGTAAAAAGTTAAATAAATTTATTTTAAAAAGAAAAAAAAATAAGAGAAATATGGTGTAAAAAAAAAAGATAAAGATGAAATATTTGAACCTAGTGTCAAAGAGAGTCACTAGGGTCTATTAAGAAGGAAAGTAACATGGTATGATTTGTGCTTTAAAAAAAATAAATTTGATGGGTAAAGAACCCACATGTGCAAAAATATTTATAGCAGCTCTTTTTGGGGTGGCCAAGATTGGAAATTGAGAAGATGCCCATCAGTTGGGGAATGACTGAACAAGTTGTGGTATATGAATGTAATAGAATGAGCAGTGAACTTTAGAAAAATCTGGAAAGACTTATATGAATGGATGCTGAGTGAAGTGAGCAGAACCAGGAGAACACACAGTAACAGCCACAGTGTATGAGGACTAACTTTGATAGACTTATCTCTTAGCAATGCAAGGATCCAAGACAACTCAAAAGGACTCATGATGGAAAATGCTGTCCACATCCAGAAATAGAGCTATGGAGTCTGAATGCGGATTGAAGGATATTATTTGCTCTCTCTCCCTGTTTTTATTTTTTTGTTTATTTCTTCTTTCTTGTGGTTTCTCCCATTGGTTCTAATTCTTCTTTACAACATGACTAATATGAAAATAAGTTCAATAGAAATGTCTATGTAGAGTCTTTTTCAAATTACATGCCATCTTGGAGTGGCAGGAGAGGAGAGATGGGGAGAAGATTTGGAACTCAAAATTTTATGAAAGTGAATATTGAAAACTAAAAAGAAAGAAAGAAAAAAATAAAAAAAAATTGGGAGCTGTGTGGAGGATGAATTTCCCTGGAGAGAGGTTAAAGGTAGAGAGATGATAGAACAAGCTATAGCAATAGTCCAAGCAAGAGCTGATGAGGCTCTGAACTAGAGTAGTGGCTGTGTCTGATGGAAAGTGAAGTGAGCAGAAATACTTATACAGTAACAACAGTACTGTAAAGATAATCAATGCGATCAATGCAATGACCAACCAAAACTCTGAGGACCCATGATGAAACATAGTATCTACCTCCAGATAGAGAAGTGATGAATTCTGAGTAAATAGTGAGAATTTTTTTTGGACATGGCCATGTGGGAATCTGTTTGGCTCTACTTTGTATATTTGTAATGGGTTTTATTTTTCTTGATTTCTCAATGAAGGAAAGGGAGAGAGGTAGAAGTAAGAGAATGTGGACCTGAAAATAAAATTGAATATTTTAAAAAAGAGTCACAATGATTAAAATAGAGAATATGGGTGACTAGAAAACTATTGATGGCTCCCTGGAAATAAGGAAATTTTAAAGAGGGATGCTTTTAGGGAAAAGATAATGAGTTCTACTCTGAGTATGTTGAGTTTGAGTTTGAGTGTGTTGAGGTAACTATGAAACATAACATTTGAAAAGTTATATACTATGAAACATAACATTTGAAAACTACCTATAGTAGTTTATTATATAGTACTAGAGTTAGGGAGAAAGAATAAGTTATATATGTATACAACTTTTAGGATCCAGAACACTCTGTGCTCTGGAGTTGAAGCTGGTGAATAAGTCCTACCCCTTTTATTTTTCCATGAAAATGAATAGTCCAGGATGAGCCAGCATAATAGGGTACAATTATATTATTCCCACCCTGCCCTCCCAACTCCACTCTTCTTTTGAATATCCTTGTTTCTTTGAAGTGGTCCTTCTTCATCCTTGACTCCTCACCCAGTTGAATCTACGGTCTTCAAGGTAATCATAATCTCTTAATTACAATTTTGATGGTCTTTTAAAAATATTATTCTCAACTTAACAAACGTGACATAAAATGAACATTTCCATTTACAATGTAGAACAGATTATGAGGATTACACATGAATCTGTGACTCTCCTTTTGCTTTTAAGTATATAACAAATTCCATGTTACTTTCAAAGCTGTCCTGTTCATTTGTGTTTCTTTCTGAAATTCTACTTGCTCTTGTGCATCTAAAAAAATACTTAAATGACCATTTTCTATTCTTTATTCTTTTTGGGCAATATTATTGCCCTCTTGCCCCCAATTCCTCCACCAATGGAAAAAAAAGATAAAACACTTGTAAAAGATATGTATAGCTAAGCAAAACAAATCTACACATTAGTTATATCTGAAAATATATGGTTTCATCCTATACCTTAAGATCGTCACCTATCTTAACTGTGTAGAATGCTTCATTATCAGTCCTTAGGAATTTTTACTAGTTATGTCCTTGATCAAATTTTAAGGTCTTTCAAAATTTTTTTACTGTTATTGTATAAATAATTCTCTGGATTCTGCTGATTTCATTCTGAATCAGTTCATATAAGTTTTCCCAGGTTTCTGGAAAAGCTGTCCCCTTTGTAATTTCTTACAGTGTAATAATAGTCTATTATATTTGATGAATAACAGGCCACTGGACCTAGATGGTTCAGGAGAAGAAAGTGGGGTTAGTGACCTTGCACAGCCCTCCCTCACTCAAATCAAAGTCAACCACAAGTAATGCCATCATCTTGCCGTCATGATCCTCTTCAAGAACGAAAGACAAACACAACAACAACAATAATTTATTATATTTATATACCTGAATTTGTTTAGCCATTTCCCAGTTGCTGGTACATTCTCTAAGTTTTCAGTTCTTGCTACAAATGTTGCTATGAATATTTTTGAACATGTGAATCTTTTCCTCTTTCTTTGATTGGATTGTTGGACAAAAGGAATGCATAGCTTAGTAGCTTTTGGGGCATAGTTCCAAATTATTTCCTAGAAAGGCTGGACCAATTTATAACTCCACCAAGACTACATTAGTGTGCCTGTCTTCCCAAAGGTCTTTCAACAACTGTCATTTTCCATTTTTGTCATCTTTGCCAATTTGATGGGTATGAGGTGGATCCTAAAAGTTGTATACATATATAACTTATTCTTTCTTCCTAACTCTAGTACTATATAATAAACTATCTATTGTACATTTTACATGTTATGTTTCATAATAACCTCAACATACCCAGAGTAGAACTCAATGCCTTTTCCCTAAAAGCATCCTTCTTTAAAATTTCCATATTTCTGGGGAGCCACCAACATTTTTCTAGTCACTCATATTCTCCATTTTAATCATTGACTCTTTTTTAAAATATTCAATTTTATTTTCAGGTCCACATTCTCATACTTCTACCTCTCTCCCTTTTCCTTCATTGAAAAATCAAGAAAAATAAAACCCATTACAAACATACAAAGTAGAGCAAAACAGATTCCCACATGGCCATGTCCAAAACTCCAAAACTGTGCTTATGGAGCATGAGATCTGGGGAAGCAAGAGGCTGAGAGAGGGTATCAGATTAAGCTATTTTGTTTCCTCCCTGAAGGACCATTGCCCAGCTATAGCCAGTGAAGGCCAGCTGTAGGGAAGGGAGAAGCAAGAAGGAGGGAATATCAAAAGGGATGGTATTGTTTGAGAGATAAGCTCATACATAATTGGCTATGGAGGAAGACAAGTTGCAACCCATCTTCCTTTGGGTGATTAATTTTTGGGTAATTTAATTTTTGGAGTCAATCAATAGCTCCCACTTTGGAAATCACTGCTCCAACTGATAATCACCATCCCTTTTCCCATGAGATCAACTTTCTAAGTTGACTCGGGATAAGTCTTCCATGGTATTTTAGCAGCTTAAAACAAAAAGAAAAACCCACATTTCTATTATCTTCAAGCCTTCATTTTTTCTTATTGTTCATAATCTCACATCTTAGCAGGAGAGGGAAAGAGTATGTGGGAACCCCACCTTCCACCAGCCAAAGAAGCCTCTGTCTCCAATCACATACAGGCTTGTGATAAATCTGCTACCTGTTCCCTTTCTCTTTCAACATACTGTCTCCTGCTCACCTCTATGCCTTCCACTGAGTCTTGGAGTTTTGGAAAGCATCCCCACTCCCTTCCTAATTATTTCTCCATCACCCATCTTCCCACAGGGCAAAACTGCTTCCCAGAACATTTAGAAGAAATTGGGGATCCCACCAGTCCTGGAGAGACTTTTAGTCTCTGCTTCCCATCGCAAAGCAACTGTCATTGCCTCCCTCTTTTCCCCTCCTTTATGAGTGACTAAAGACTTAATAATTTTAATACATCCCATTCCTCTTCAGGCTTTTGGAAAATTGAGCATCTAATATTTTTACCCTAACAACCATTGTTTCAGATAGCTAATACCTGCTCATCATCACGTACCACATTGTATTTTGCTTTCCATGCAATCAAACAAGGTACTGTTTGGTCTTAAGTGAACTAAGAGACAATTTAGCACTATTTCTGGAGGCAATATCATAAGTAGACATCAAATTTACTGCAGGTTGATCTCTATCAGTTTTTTATTATCTGGTAGTGATTCAGTCATACATCAAATTCTAGGCTATAACTGTCAGCTTTATGTCCTCCTCCCACCCCACCTCAATCACAACATAAATTGGGAGATCTGGGAGAGTAAAAGCATAAAAAGGAAGGAAGGGGAAGGGAAGGAAGGAAGGAAGGAAGGGAAGGAGGAAGGGAGGAAGGAAAGGAGGAAGGAAAGGAGGAAGGGAGGAAGGGAGGAAATATATCATGCAGTTACAGCAATCATTGAATTTTAGAGCCAGAAATAACCTTAAAAATCCTGCCCAACTCTCTCCTTTTACAGATGATAAAACTGAGGCCCAAAGAATCTGAATGACTTGTTTGAGTCCACACAACTCTATAGTGGCAGAATTGGGAGTAAAGCCAAATTGCTGCTTGTCTCTCAAGTCAGTGCCCTTTTTGCTCTAACACAGTACCCTTCTTGAAAAAGCCCTCCCTTTCAAATTATGCTTCTTCTAGGTTTATCCTCCAGTTCAAATGAATCAGTAACCATCACTTGGTTTTCTCATTCCTTCAGGTGTCAACATTTCTGTACATAGAGAACAGTGAGAAGCCATATAAACTTCCAGTGAATGAATATACCAGCCATATACCCACACAAGGACAGAGTTGATAAAAGTGTTTCCCTAAGACCTGTATATACTTTAAGCCCACTCAACCTTCCTCAGCAATACTTAACTTTTGTCATTTGTACTAACCTCCTATTTTTTCTTTTTCTTTTTTTTTTTTGAGTGACTTTCCCTGGGAAACACAGCTAGTAGGTGTCTGAGGCCAGATTTGAACTTAGGTCTTCCTGACTCTAAGGCCAGTGATCTATCTACTGCACCACCTAGCTGTCCTCTAATCTCCTTTTTCTAGGGTCAATTGAATTAATATTTTGATATCTTGTATTATTCCTCAATGTAGGACAGTTTTCTACATAGTCACCAAATAAATATACGTAGGAGTTCATGCTAAACTCATTTGCTTTTATCTGAATATCACTTCTTTTCATGGAAAGTAGAACCTCTTAAAACAGAGGAGAAACTTCTTTGTTAATTTTGAAGTTATAATAGAGAACAGAGACACAATGACCAGAAAGCCAGAAATGACTGGTAGTTTTCATGAAACATAGCCACAAGGCCCCCAAAAGTTGTGCCAAGTAGGTGTGCATTCTTGCCTGTTTTCCTTAGGATTAGTATTTGCCAGTCTCCATACACAATATTCCATCTTCCACCTCTGAACTTTGGCAATACTGTGGTCCACACCTGATGATCTCACCTCTACCTCTTGGAATCTCTGTCTCTTTTCAAGATACAGTTCATCATTTTTTGTAGGAGCATTTTCCAAATCCTTCCAGTTGTTAAGGCTCTCCCCTTCCCAAATTACTTTGTATATATTTAACCACCCAGTGGTCCTATTAGACATTAAACTGATCCAGTTCAATAGGAAAGATCATTCTAATTAATCTCACACTTTCCTTCCCACTTACACATTCTACTGCACCGATGGAGTGAAGAGTACTAGGGGCATACAAAAATCTTTACATTTCTGAGAGTTCGAAGCCTTCTATGGCTTAGTTCCACATGTCTTTGAGTGGTTGTTAGTCTAAAGACTCTAGTTAGTACAGATTTGCCCAATTAGTTTAAGAACATTGATAAGATGGTGTGCTTGTCAAGGAGTGAAACCAGGCTACTGAGAATATTAGAAACCTTGGCATACACGAAGTAGAAGGAACTGGGAATATGTGGCCTAGGAAGAAGAGATAGGATATAGGAAGTTGAAAGTAGAGTATAAAATATCTGCTTTCTTAAACTGAGTTGCAGAGAATGGCAAGAGGTATTCTAGAAGTTGTCTGATAAGAGTAGAAAAAAATGAAGCGATCACATGCCTTTTCCTGGACAGTATACTTCCATTAATGTAGATTAAGACAACATTAGTTTTTCTGGTTGCCATATCATAATGGATTCATACTGAGAAACCCTGCTTTTTCCATTTCTTCTGTAATCAATTACTCCTCAAATTTTTGCAATTTTGTGTCAGTCTTGATCCTGCTGGTGATTAAATTATGCCTCAGGGAAGATCCTTCCTAAGGAAATGGGGGTAGGGTGAGGGGACAGGGAGAAAGGGAGGACTGGGCTGAACTCAGAAAGAAACCAGAACCACAGCTGGGTCTGGAACCAACGATAGTTAGAGATTTGGATATAATAGGAGTTGAAAGTGATATGATCTAGGTAGTCCGGATAAATAGGATTTTAAGAAGCAAAGATGAATGACCAGAGGATGAGAGGTTTGGAGATGGAAGGGACCTCAGAAGCCATCTAGTTCAACCTCTTCATTTTATAGTTGAGGGTACTAAGGCCCAGAAAAGTCAAATGACATGCCTAAGGTTACACAGATAGGAAGTGGCAAAACCAGGATTTGAACACAGATCCTCTGACTACAAACTCTACTGTTTGTACCATGCCACCTCCCTAAAAAGATAGTTCAGGTACAGAGAACTGTACAACTTAAAACACTGAAGCAGAAAAGAGGAGTGTGTAGAAGATGATGAATAATTCAATTTTGGCTGGTGCTTAGAAAATATGATAAAGCTTAGAGTGAATTAAGGGTAAAAAGACAAGGTGGCACCAGATGTGGACTTTGCTCAGTATATAGTAAAAGGACATTAGAATGTTTTGAGCAAAAGGAAAAACTATTTAGGGTGATTAAACTGGCAATAATTGATAGGTAGATTTGGTATGTCATTTTACTTGGAAAGAATAATTAAATTGCTTTCTATGGTCACCTACAAAAGAAAGCCTGCCATTGAAGAGCCTACACGATTTGAGCCCAACATCCCTTTGCACTTTTATTTCCTATTGCTCTACTACAAAAACTCTGCTCTAGCCAAGTTAGTTTATTCAATGTCTCTTCCTGAACATGTAAAATGGGAAGACTGATATGAACCAATGCACAATGAAGTAAGCAGAACCAGGAGAATAATTTATAGTATAACATTGTAAAGACAAAGAATCTTGAAAGATTTAAGAATGCTGATCAATGCAATGACTAACCATGTCCAAAGAACCAACGATGAAGCATATTTCATCATCAGTGATGAAGCATTCTTTCTGACAGAGATGTCATAGACTCAAGGTATAGGATAAAGCATATATATTTTTTGAACACAGACAATGTGGGATTTTGTTTCGCCTGACACTGTGCTTCTTACAAGGGTTTTGATTTTTTTTTTTATGTTTGGGGGTAGGGAGGTGGAAGGAAGAAAAAACAGACTTTCGTTCATTGAAAAAAACTGAATTGAATTTTTTTAAAACAGTTTTTCCAGGTTCTTTACTATTTTTAATATCATTTCTCCAGCAACAGTAGCCTTGCCACTTCTCTCTACCTATTCATATTCTATGCCATCTCTTCAAAACCAAACTAATATCACTGATAAAGGTCTGATATCCAAGATACCAGATTTAAATATGTAATATAAATATTACTGATTTAAATGTGTAATAACAAGATCCATTCCCTAAATGATTAAAGATCAAAGGAAAAGAAACTGCTCCAAATCACTAATGGAAATTTGCAAGCTAAAAAAACTCTGAGATTCTTTCTTACAAAAAGGACATTTACAATTGTCAGATAGGGCTGTAGGGAAACAGGCACATTAATGCACTATTAGTAAAAAATAGGAATTAATCAAATAACTCTGGAAAGGGTATCTATAAGTTAAGGAATGCTAAATAAACTATGGTTTATATATATATAATAAAATCTTATTTCCTCATAAGAAATAACAAAAGGGTTTTATTGAGAAACTTGGAAAGACTTACATAAAGTAATGCATAGTAAACAGAACCTGGAAATTTTACAGACTAGCAACACTGCAAAGGCAAACACGTTTGAAAGACTTAAGATCTTGAAGGAATGAATGCAATGACCAACCACAATTCAGAGACACTGATGATGGATGGATGATATTCACCTACTCAAGGTACAGAATGAGACGTACATTTTTAGATACTGCAAACATGATGATTTGTTTTACTTCACTATGCATATTTGCTCCAAAGGTTTGGAGCTTTTTCTCAATTTGTAAAGCTTAAGACATTATATAACATGAGTTATGTGCCCCAGGGAATGACAGTGACCAGTATGGCACAACAGTGCTCAAACCAGCACAGTCCAGGTGCCCAGAGGTTCTGAGCACTTTGTTCTGAATACCATAGAGGGTCCTAAAGACGAAATGTTCTAAACCTCAATGATCCAGTGGGGCAAAACCTTGGGAAGTAGAGGTCACGGCAGCAAAGTGGACAATTCAGTTTGAGACCCAGCAGGAGTGAACAGCCCATCTGAAAAGTACAGAAGCAGGTAGAGTCTAGCCTAGAAACAAAGACCCAATTTAGAAAATAAAGCTAGAGAGATGAGGAAACCAAAGACAATACCAACTAAAGGGCAAAGTGAAGATAAAAAGAATCAACTGATTACTCTCTGAAAGAAATTCCAAAAGGAAAAGTCCCAGCAATATCATGGCCAAAATCCAGAGCTCTCATGTCAAATAAAAAATACTTCAACTGACAAAAAAGAATCAGTTCAAATACTAAGAAATTATAATCAGGATTGCACAAAATCTGATAGTATCCTATTTAAAATGAGAAGTCTTGGAATACAATATTCCACAAGACAAAAAAAAAATAGTCTTACAATCAAGCATAACTTATCCTGCAAAGTAGAATACAATTCTACAGGAAAAATAAAGTAGGTCTCTTATGGAATAGAGGACTTTCAAGCATTTCAGATTAAACATAAAAATAAAAAACACCTCAAAGCTGAATTGTAGCTTTGAAATGTAAACACAAGAAGAAAATTAACCTAGAAAGATTTTGTTTAATTAATTGAAAGTGGCTATATGATTATGTAGTATTGGCATGTTAATGAGGGAAAAGGAGTAAGTATCCTTAATGAAGGAATAAGAATTTAGACAGCACTTACTATATGCCAGGTATCATGTTTTTTACAAATATTTTCACATGTGATCCTCTAAACAACCCTTTGAACTAGATTCTATTATTGTCCCCAGTTTAAAATAAAGGAAACTGAGGCAGACAGCCATGACATGCCCAAGGTCATCCCGATAGTAACTATCTGAGGATGAAATTGAACTCAGAATTGCTTGACTCCAGACCCAATATTCTATCTCCTGCTACACGTAGCTACCTCTCCCTTCACGGGGAGTAAGATAAGAAAAATATGTCCTAGGAATTGATGGTTCTATTCAAAGGGATTTAAAATCAATCAATCAATACTTATTAAGCATCTACTATGTACTAAGTGCTGGGGATGCAAGAGAAAAAATAATGATGAGTAAAAGAAAGGAGAAGGCAGCCTAACACCCAATTTGCCATAGCTGAAGCGGATAAAAAGAAAAATAACAAATAGGAATTAAGGGGACAGATGAAGAGAGACCCAATGAACCTGACTCTTCTCTGAACTGAACAAAGGATAGTTGAACACATATACACACACATACACAAAGAGTCTAGGATAAAAGTACATCACATTCAAAAGGAAAACAAGCAGGATTTCTGGAGAGAGAGGTTAAGAGAGAGAATAATAGTAAGGAGGAAATAATCCTAAGAAATCTTAAGAAAAATAAACTTCCTGATCCTGAAAAGAAGATTAAAAGAATTTGAAGCCAAGGGTCTGCAAATCATTTGGGTAAAAGCTTAGCAAACTGTGATCTATGGATAGGATGCAATATTATAGCACTTTAAGAATTGACAAAAGTAGGGGCAGAGCCAAGATGGCAGAGTAGAAAGATGCACATACTCTAGCCCTTCCCCCACAGCCCATAAAATACCTGTAAAGAAAGACTCTCAACAAATTCGAGAGCAGCAGAAGCCACAGAATGACAGAGTGGAGGAGATTTTCAGCCCAGGGTGACCTGGAAGGCTGATAGGAAAGGTGTGTCACACCACACACAGAGTGGAGTACAGCCCAGCTTTGGCCACGGTGCTGGGAGGAGCAGGCCTCAGGGGCAGATTCCTCAGCAGCAAAGGTTCATAGATCCCTTAACCCACAGGCAGCTTCAAAGGTCAGTGAGAGAGTTTTTCCAACTTGACAAGAAGGGAACAGTGTTCTTCCCTAGTTCCAGACCCAGCCAGTGGCAAAGGCAGCAGTAGCAGGTATCTATTGTCCCATTGTTGGAGAGCTCAGCTTAAAGCCCCTGGGGGAATTGAGCAGCTGATCTGAATCTCAGCAGGGAGCCGGTCAGAGAATAAACTCCTCTCCCTTCATTGTACCATCTTGGAGGAGCTGAGATCTTACAGCTCCCCAGAGTATACCCTCCTTTTGACAAAGGACCCAAAAGTCAAGTAGCTGGTTGAGAAAATACCCAAAAAAGGGGAAAAAATAAGACTATAGAAGGTTACTTTCTTGGTGAACAGGTATTCTCTCCCATCCTGTCTGATGAGGAAGAACAATGTTTACCATCGGGGAAGACATAAAAGTCAAGGCTTCTGCATCCAAAATGTCCAAAATAAATATGCAATGGTTCTAGGTCATGGAAAAGCTCAAAAAGGATTTTGAAAATAAAGTAAGAGAGGTGGGAGGAAAAATTGGGAAGAGAAATGAGAGCAATGCAAGAAAATCATGAGAAGTGAGTCAACAGCTTGCTAAAGGACACCCAAAAAAATGCTGAAGAAAATAACACCTTTAAAAATAGGGTAACTCAACTGGCAAAAGAGGTCCAAAAAGTCAATGAGGAGAAGAAGGCTTTAAAAAGCAGAATTAGCCAAATGGAAAAGGAGGTTCAAAAGTTCACTGAAGAAAATAGTTCTTTAAAATTAGAATGGAACAGATGGAAGCTAATGACTTTATGAGAAACCAAGAAATTATAGAACAAAACCAAAAAAATGAAAAATGGAAGATAATGTGAAATATCTCATTGGAAAAACAACTGACCTAGAAAATAGATCCAGGAGAGA
>JAQQSK010013727.1:0-11384 GCA_028658325.1 Potorous gilbertii
GTGGCATTGTTGTGGGAAGTCTTTTCACTATCTTGGATGAACTACAAAATACTCTGACCTTCAAAGCCCTTCATAACTCTGCTTCCTTCCATCTTTCCAGTCTTCTTAGACATGTCTCCTTCCCTCCAGAGACACTGATCTCCTGCTTGTTCTCTAACAAGATACTCCAAATCCAGACTCCAGACATTTCCACTGACCTAGAGACTCCATCCAGTCTCCAGTTTTTATCCCCTCCCCTCTTTTGGGAATGTCCCCCCCACTCCCCGCTCATCTCTGCCTCTTGACAACCCTGGCCTCTTTCAAATCCCAGCTAATATCCCATATTCTACAGGAAGCTTTCCCCAATCTCTTTTAATTCTAGTTCCTTCTTTCTGAATGGGTGGATGAGAGCAATTTGTTCCAAATGGTAGAGGCAGGCTCCGTGGAGCCCTTAGAGCTTGGTCAGACATCAAAGACACCAAGGTCATCCCCTGCATGGAGGTCATCACAGTCATCCTGATGTTTGTCCTGTCACTGGATTTCAATGACTGGTTGAGAACTTTGTGCACCCACATCTCACTTAAATCCAATTCACCCACAAGTCAAGACATCCAGCATCGCTCACTGGTCCTCTTTGAAAACCAAGGATAAACAACATTCATCCAGTGTATAGCTTGCTTTGTCTATATTTGTTTTCATGTTGTTTCCTCCATTAAATTATAAACTCCTTGAGAGCAGGGACTTTTGCCCCTCTTTATTTCCTCAGCATTTATCACAGTGCTTGGCATATAAGTGGCCCTTAATAAATGCCTGTTGACTGACTGGTTGAAGAGTCAAACAGGCAAGGATAGGCTGTGATCTGCATCTTTAGAGGGAAGAACCTCATATATAAAGGCATAAGGTCCTAAAGTATCAAAATTCTGTACTTTTTGTGGGAAGTGTTAGTCAAGTGTTATGTCTCCTAGTGGCTTTGCCTCTTATTACACCAAGGGAATCTTTAGTTAAGTGATGAAACTGGAATTATGAGCAATAATGAGCTAGACATGGTGATGGTGGGAAAGCAGAAGCAGTATGCTACTGGATTAGGTGGGATGTAGAGAGTCCTAGGGAGAACCTGCCTTTGAAGTTACAGGGTACTAGGCAGCTAGGTGGTGCAGTAGATAGAGCACCAGTGCAGGAATCAGGAGGACTTGAGTTCAAATCTCACCTCAGATACTTGACACTCACTAGCTGTGTGACCTTGGGCAAGTCACTTAACCCCAGTTGCCTCATCCTGGGTTATCTTCAGTCATCCTGATGAATATCTGGTCACTGGATTCAGTCAGATGGCTCTGGAGGAGAAGTGAGGCTGGTGACCTGCACAGCCCTCCCTCACTCAAAACAAAGTCAAGTGCAAGTCATGTCATCAATTCTCTGATGGCATGGTCTTCTTTGTCAATGAAGGACATACACACATACAGGATACTAGCCTTTGTATGTGGGGAAGGGTGTACATCTCCAATTTCATTCCACTTGGTTGGGGTCAGTGAATGAAGGAATAAATGAAAAGGTAGTTATCAAGTGCTTACTATATCAAGTAAATGTGACCAAGGGCTTTAGCCTCATCCACCTCCTCTTTCTGGGAAAGAACAATCTTCTCCCCACCCTTCAAATATAGAAATAGTCCTCTTGCCCTTGGGGGCAAGTCCAGTTTTGTTTCTTATCTGGGTGTGGTGCTTGGCAAAAGTCTACCCAGGAAGACCAATATCTTGACGATTCAGAGAACACAGGACTCAGATCCTAGAGCATTCCTGGCACAGCTGGCATTAATCTTTGTTATTGTTGTGGTTGTTCAGTCATGTCTGACTCTCCATGACTCCATTTTGGGGTTAGTATAGTGTTTGACCATTTCTTTCTCCAGCTCATTTTATAGATGAGGAAACTGAATTAAATGGGGTTAAGTGACTTCCCTAGGATCACACAGTTAGTAAGTGTCTGAGGCTGGATTTGAACTCAGGCCTTCCTGACTCCAGGCCCAGCATGCTATCCACTGTGTGACCTAGCTGCTTTATATATATCTATATCTATATGTGTGTGTGTGTACATATACACATACATACATGCATATGCATAAATGTATGTAAGGAGGATTTTGCTATCCTTTTTAGTTTAGTTTCTCAGGATCTATGGTCATGGCAATGTCTAGTTTACAGGTGTTGCATAATAACTCCCAGAATAGCCCCAAGGATTCTAGATAGTAGTTCCTAGAATCACAGTGACAATCAGTCCTACTGAGGCTGTGCCTTGAGATAAGGGGTGACATAATGTGATATTTACTATGCTTGTGCAGAATGATGCTATTGCTAAAGTGAACTTGTCAGCTTAATGTTGGCAAGATGCTTTCTTTTTCTATGCCCTATAAAGCAGGTGAGCACTGGTCAGTAAGTGGGGAATCCATGTAGTAAACCATGGGTCATGCATAGAGGAATGCATGTGCCTGCCTCAACTGGCCCCCATTGAGGTTTGAGTGGGTTTAGGGGAGTGCATAAGCTGTGCCTGTCTTGATTGATCCCATTGAGACCTAGGAGAGAAGGGTTGTTAGGAGATATTGTGGGATTAAGTGCTCCCATTATCAGTGACCTTTCTGAGAAGAATCGACTAGCACAAAGCTGATCATTGCCCCCTTCAAAGCGATCTGCCTGTCTGACCAGATCAAGAGTGAACCTGTTAGAGGCTGGAAACCTCTAGCGCCTCCTGTGTATTATCTGTGAAATAATATGTATGTATATGTACACACACACATACACACACATATAATTTTATACTATATCTGATATTCTACTCTACTCTTTAAAATACTATAGTGAAGCTCTGAGCTTTGTATTCTGGGACAAAAGACCCTTGTCTTGTAGGCCCACTCTACCCCTGCAACCAGTAACTTGGTCCCTCTTCTCTGTGGCGCTGGGGGAGGTGGGGGTCTTTGATTTAGTATCTACTAAAAGGAGAATGGGGCAGATAGGTGGTATAGTGGATAGAGCACCAGTGCAGGAGTCAGGAGGACTTGAGTTCAAATCTCACTTCAGACACTTGACACTCACTAGCTATGAGATCTTGGGCAAGTCACTTAACCCCAATTACCTCATCCTGGGTCAGTTCCAATCACCCTGATAAATATCTGGTCATTGGATTCAGATGGCTCTGGAGGAGAAGTGAGGCTGGTGACCTGCACAGCTCTCCCTCACTCAAAACAAAGTCAAGTGCAAGTCATGTCATTGTTTCTCTGATGGCATGGTCTTTGTCAACGAAGGACAAACACACTAGAAGGAGAAAGGAGGCTGTGCCTGAAGTTATACTCAATAGGGCCACTGGAGGGCAGTCAAGGCACGCAGCTTGCTTCCTAGTTGATTTCTCGTAACCCTTGGCTCTCCTAGATGTCAGCCTGTTTGGGCAACAGAATCAGATTTTTTTAAAGATCATCTGATAAAATTCATTCATTTTTCATATGAAGAAACTGTAGCCCAAGGAAATCAGGTGTCTTCCTCGAGGACTGTGACCTGAACAACTTCCTCCAAGAGCTGCCAGCTGGCAAGGAAGTCCTGCCATTGCTAAAATGAAACTCATCCTGATGGTGCAAATGACATTCACCGTGGGAGCCAGGTCCGTTAATGGCTATCTCTAACCCCTATCTCCTCCCTTCTACAATAAACCCTCACCTTTATGTAGCACCTTAAAGGTTTCAAAATTGTTCTCTATTCTGCCACCAACATCTCTTATTTCCATTTATTGTCTTTATTCCCTCTTCTACCACTTAGATATGGTTGTTGTTCTTTGTTTTCAAAGAGGACCAAAATGACATCACCATGATAAAGTGAAATTTCAGTGTGTCCAACTGTGACTGATCAGACCAATATGAGCTCAGAATGCTCTTCCACAGATTGGGCACAGGTAGTCTGTGTGAATATCTGGGGTGGATACTCCAAATTTGCACATCCTGCATTTTGTTTGTGCTGTCTCAGTTCTGCTTTGCTCAAAGAGCACAGCACCTTTTCTGATGTGGGCACGCAATGCTGAGCAGCCCTGTGCCAGTGCCTCCCATGTTGCATAGTCAAATCCAAAGTTCTTGAGAGAGACCTTGAGGATGTCCTTGTATCGTTTCTTCTGGCCCATGTGAGTTCCCCATAAAATAGTCTTTGGCAAGTGTACATTTTGCATTTGAACAACATGACCAGCCCATTGGCGCTGCACTCTGTGAAGCCTAGTTTGAATGCTTGGCAGTTTTGTTCGAGCAAGGACCTAAGAGTCTGGTACCTTATCCTGCCAGATGATCCTCAGAATCTTTCTAAGACAATTCAAATGGAAGGAAGAGATTCAGTTTCCTGGCATGGCACTGGTAGACTGTCCATGTTTCATAAGCATGTAACAATGAGGTCAGCACAATGGCTCTGTAGACCTTCAGTTTGGTAGTCAATCTGATACTCTTCTCTCCCAAACACTGAGCTAGCTCCGGCAATGCGTGTATCAACCTCATTGTCAATGTGTACATCCCTGGAAAGTACACTACCAAGGTAAGTGAATTTATCTACAGCATTCAAAACTTCTCCATTTATTTTAACTGATGGCTCCACGTATGGATGGTGTGGTGGCTGATGGAGCATCTGTGTCTTCTTGGTGTTAATTATTAGGCCAAAATTAGCCCAGGCAGCAGAGAATTGATCCATACTTTGCTGCATCTCAGCTTCAGAAGCTGCATTGAGTGCATAATCATCTGCAAACAGAAAATCATGCACCAACACTCTCTCCACTTTGGTCTTGGCTTGTAGCCTTTTTAAATTGAAGAACTTACCATCAGTATGGTAGGTGACCTTGATGCCATGTTCATCCTCATTGAAAACATTTGACAACGTGGCTGAAAATAGCATGCTAAAAAGCATGGGAGCAAGCACACAGCCCCGTTTCACTCCATTGGTGACTGGGAAGGCACAAGAGCATTGTCCACTATCCAGAATATTTTTACAGAAGGGGAAACCAAGGCTCTGGGAATTTCAGTGGCCTGCTCAGAGTCATAAAACTATAATCTACCAGACTGATATCTCCTGATGGTGACCTTCTGAAGTAGACTGTGCATTTTGTGTACACATTTTTACAGTAGGGGAAACTGAAACCCTGGGAAGTTCAGTGGCCTGTCCAGAGTCACAAAGCTAGTAGGTGACAGGGCTGAAATTGAAAATCTGATTTTCTGATTCTTTTCCTTTCTAGTAACTGGACTTTCCAACCTGTTCCATGAAGGAACTGGTGATCCCTCTGGTCCCTTGTAGCTCAGATGGTCTATGTAAGACTCCATGGAATCTGTCTGTGCATTAAAAGGCTGCTTTTATCTTCCTGAGATGTCAGTTTTACAAATGGAGGATTGCTCCTTGGAAAGACTGGAGGATCTTGTTAAGAAAGGGGTTACTCAGTCTTAGTTTCCTCATCTGTAAAATTTGGTGTTTGGACCCAGTGACCTCTAAGGTTACTTTTAGCCCAATCCTCTTTCCCAAATCTGAATATCCAGCCCTCATCTTTCTCCTGAGCTCTAGTCCCTGTGTCACCACCGGCCCTTTAGACATCTAGAATTAGGTGTTGTGTAGACATCTGGCAGTAAGGGAGCACAGTGACAGAGCCTTGGGCTTGGAATCAAGAAGATGACTTCATTAATTCAAATCTGACTTCAGGCACTTATTAGTTGTGTGACCCTGGGCAAGTCACTTCACCCTGTTTGCCTCAGTGAGCTGGAGAAGGAAGTGGCAAATGTATTATCTTTGTCAAGAAAACCCCAAATGGGGTCACGAAGAGTTGGACATGATTGAAACAGCTCAGCAACAAGTAATCAAATTTGCAAAAACTCTCCCTCACTTGGTTCATTTGGCCCTCCTAGCAGCCCCATGAGGGCATTACTCCTCTCCACTGTTCCTCCCTGAGGTTTAGGACACATGGTCACACAAGTAGCAAGTGTCAGTGATGGCTTGCAACCATCTTTCCTATTGTATTTTTTCTCTGAACTGGAGTACTATGCTCAGGACAGCCGGGACTCAGGGACTTGGGCCAGTCCTGGTCCCCAAGGCCCAAGCCCACCCTTCCCTTCAGTCTGTGTCTGGGTCCTTGTGTCTGAGTGTCACAGACCCAGGCTTCCCTGCCTCCTGTCCTAGAAGCGTTTTTTTCCCCTTCTGCTTGGGCTTGGCTGACAGGTCCCTGCAGTTCCTCTGCAGCCAACATGAATCAGGGCCTGTCTCCTTGGCAATCTGTCTGGCTGTCACCAGTTAACAGGGTGATGGAGGCGAGTGCTGAGCCAGGGACATCCATCAGTCTGGGCCCTTTGGGAAGGTGACAAAAAAGGGCACCTCGGAGCAAGGCCATTTGTCAGGCTCCCCACACTGTGGGGTGGGGGAGGAAAGGAGGAGAGGAGGCAGACGCTGTGGCAGTGACTGAGTGTCTGGGCACGTATGGCTCTGTCTGTCTGAGGGCGTATACGCCAGGAGCAGGGTCTGGGTGTACAAAGGCATCTGGGTCCGTACCAGTGTGTACTCACATATGCATCTCTGTGTGTTTGAGGGGGCATCCCTGTTTGTACATGGCTTGGAGGTACCTGCCAGAGGGGAAAGAGAGCTGGTCTCCAAGCAGGAAGACTTTCAAATCCGGCTTTGGACCCAGACAAGCTGACTGGGCAAAAGGTGCTGACTTGCACCAGTGGAGGAATTTCCCTCACTAGAGAGTTCCCTATGCCTTTGACATCACAAGTCCTCCAGTCCCCATCATCTACATGTCTTTGGTTGAGCATCTCAATCAATCAGCAAACATTTTATTATTTTTTAATTCAATTTTATTTTCAGATTCTCATTTTCTCCCTCTTGCTCACTTAAGAAAGCAGAAAAAAACAAAACCCCTGCTAGAAACATGTACAGATAATGATAACCAGCCCTGATGGAGCACTTTTCAGGTTTGCTAAGGGCTTCACAAATATTGTGCCATTTATTCTCACAACAATCCTGAGAGGTAGGTGCTATTATTAGACCCATTTTAAAGATGAAGAAACTGAGGCAGACAGGTTAAGGGATGTGCCCAGAGTCATACAGCTTATAAGTTTTGGAGGCAGGATCTGCACTCAGGTCTTTCTGCTGATCTGAGCACTCTGTCTACTTGCCATTGGCCATGTCCAGAAAGGCATATCTCAGTCTGTACTGTGCGTCTATAGCCTCACTGTCAGGAGGCAGGGCCCATGTTTCATCTTGAGACTTCTGGAATTGCGACTGTTCGCCAGAGTTCTTAAGTTTCTCAAAATTGCCAAGCATTGATGAAGCACCTGCTATGTGCGCTGACCACACAAAGACAAAAGTAACTTCCCCTGTCCCTGTTATACAAATGGCATTGTACTAGGCACCCAGGATACAAAATGAGATATGCTTCCTTATACTCTATAGGGAAGACAACTTGTACGCATGAGCAGTTTATCTTGGCCCTCCTATTGTATTACCTTGAACAAGTCACTGAATTTGTCTGTGGTTCTGAAGGGTCATGTCATATATAAATATGTATACACACACACACACATACACACACACACACACACACACACACACACACACACACACACACACACACACATATATATATATATATATATATATACACACACACAAACACACACGTATATATAAGATTGAATTAGGTCATCTCAAAGGTCTTTAAATCTGTGATTCTTTTCCAAGCATTGAATAATTTATTTGGTATTTAGGTCTTTTTCTGTAGTATTAGGTAGGGGGGCAGGGAGAAGGAAAAAAGGTCATAGTTTTATAGCTGCAAGCGATGAGGAAACTGAGGTCTGGGTGGTTTAGGGACTTGTGTAAGGTCATATGGATACTGTCAGAGACAGAATTTGAACCCAGGTCCTCCATCCATAGAACTAGTGCTTTCTCTACAGTCAATCAATCAGCCTTTATTAAGGACTTACTATGTGCCAGTGCTATGCCTTCAGGATACAAAAAGAAGTAAAATCAGTCCCCGCCTTGGAGGACCTTACAATCTCATTGTGTTAAGCTGCCTTCCAGTCTCACCTTTAGCAACTAGCTGGAATCAAGGTAGAGCCTGAGGGAGGGATGATAGGTCCTTGATAAGATGGCATTTGGCAAAGGGGCAGAGTTAGATTGCATTAGGGTAGGGAAAGGGGTGGAGAGGAGGTCCATGGCTCACTGGCACAGTGGATAGAATGGGGATTGGGATGTAGAAGAACCCTGAGTTTAAATTCTGGCTCAGGTACAAGCTGGGGCAATGGCCAAGGTGAGGCTGAATTAGCGGGAATTAGGGAATTGACTGGGAGCCTGGGCAGTTATAGAAGGAGGGTTGGGAGGGTCCAGAAGTTAGAAGAAAGGTAGCAGCTAGGTGACTCAGTTGATGGAGTGGATTCTGATCCACACATGCAGACTTCTCCAGCCCCTTTCCATTCCAGTGCCCTTCCTCTGTTTATTATTTCCTGTTTATCCTGTCTATTTATTTCCCCATTAGTCTGTATGCACTTTGAGGGCAGCAGCTGCCTCTTGCCTCTTTTGTCTCCAACACTCAGCCTGGCACATAGGAAGCCCTTTTAAAAATGGTTTTTCATTGATTCATTGTATTGGTTTGTGACACTCTGGACAAAGCCCTTAACCTCAGTCTTTGTTTCCTCACCTGTAAACTGGGTTAATAATACCACCTATCTCCCAGGTCTGTTGGGGCAATTCAATGAAACGATATAAGTAAAGCACTTGGCAAATTTTAAGTTACTATTGTTACAATAAGGACTAACCCTTATACAGCACTCTATTTTAAAGTTATTGTTACTGAGTTGTCTCAGCCATGTCTGACTCTTTCGTGATCCCGTTTGGAATTTTCTTGACAGAGACACTGGAGTGGTTTGTCACTTCCTTCTCCAGCTCATTTTACACATGAGGAAACTGAGGCAAACTTGGGTAAATGACTTGTCCAAGGTCACACAACTTATAAGTATCTGAGGCTGGATTTGATGTTTTCTTGCAGAGATACTGGAGTAGTTTGGCATTTCCTTTTCCAGATCATTTTACAGATGAGGAAACTGAGGCCAAACAGGGTAAAGTGACTTGCCCAGGGTGTCACACACAGCGCAAGTGTCTGAGGCTGGATTTGAACTCAGGAAGATGAGTCTTCCTGACTCCAGATTGGGCAGTTATCCACTGTGCCACCTAGCTGCCCTAAAATTGTTATCATTAGGGATGTTCTATTAGAAAGAAGAAAATCCTAGAGATCCGGAAACAAGTCAGGACCCTGGGCAGACAGGTCACGAGAGGGGCCAAAATGGCCTGAGAAAGCTGAGACCCTGCACTATGGAGCATGACCACAGGGAGGCACTGTAGCTCCATACCAGCCTGGTCCCTGCTCTCCCCTTCCTGCAGGCACCCAGCTGGGCTCCCAGATCCCTTTAAGAAGTGTTTTTATTCCAGGCAGCAGGAGAAAGGAAGTGGGGGCGATGGATGGTTTTTGAACCCTCTCTAGGGTGGACACAGATGCTTCCTCTTTTTGAACTTTGCCCTACTTTAGGCAACCTGGATGCCCAGGGGGAATGTGCCTTAGAGGGGTGGGGGTGGGGGGATGACAATGCTGGAGCCTAGATTTAAAGTTGGAGGGGACCTTGGAAGTCATCTAGTCTACCCACTCTCCTATTTTTACAGGGGAAGAAACCAAGGCCCAGAGAGATAAAGTCACTCAAAAGCTTTAAACAGCAGAAATGGAATTTGAACCCAGGTTCTCAGACTCCAATCCACCAGCATAATGATGCTTCCAAAGGTCTCTCCCCCTTCCAACCCCTTGCTGGTCATCAGTCAATCAACATTAATTAAATACCTCCTACTTGCCAGGCTGTACTGAGCACTGGGGATATAAAAAAGCCAAAAACCCTGTCCTCCCTCTAATAGGGGAGTCAATATGCAAACAAAAATGTACAAAGCAACCTATATGTAGCATAAATAGCACACTTATTAAGCACCTACTATGTGCCACAGTTCAAAAAAAAGCAAAAGACAGTCCCTGTCCTCAAGAAGCTTACAATCTAATAGGGAAGACCATGTCTAAAAAAAAATACACAAAGCAAGCTATATATAGAATAAACAGGAAATGAATCAATCCACATTTATTAAGCACCTACTATGTGCCACAGTACAAAAGAGGCAAAAGACAGTCCTTGCCTTGAAGGAGCTTACAGTCTAATAAGGGAGACAAAAAACAACCTATATATAGCATAAATGCACATTTATTAAGCACTTACTATGTGCCACAGCACAGAAGAGGCAAAAGACAGTCCTTAGGTCTCAGAGTTTACAATCTAACAGAGTTCTAGGGACCCCTCAGCACCTTTAATCTCATGGTCTAGGAGTCGTTTCATCACTCTTGCCCCGTTCATAGCTAGTTCATAGCTAGTAAATTTGAAAGTCTGTGTTTGAACCATCTTTTCTATTCCGAAGCAAGTCCTCAAGCCCTGTAGCTCCCCTTCTGGGTTCTCTCATAGCTCTGGACTAGAGGAGAGGGGTGAGACTGAATCTGTGCACGCCCCCAGCCTCAGCTCCACCTGCATGGGCTTCATGTGGACCTCTTTGCTCCCTCCTGGCTTGTCTCCAGTAAGCTTCCACGTGGCAATGTAACTCTTTCCATTGGTGCCAGAGGGCCTGGAATTGAATGCCAATTTTGTCATTTATGGGGTGACTTTGGACACATTGCTTACTAGACTGGGGACCTGGGGGCCTTGGTTTCCTCATCCTTAAGATAAGAGGACTCCTGCAGAACTAGATTTCTGTTTCTGGGCAGACAGACAATTGAGATGAGGTGAGGGGGTGTTGGGTCCCCCAAACACTCAGGAAGGAAACCTGGAGCTGCGTAAAGTGCCTAGGGACAGGAATTTTCATCTTAACAAATAGATCCTGTCTTCATCTTAATCTCAGATGAGTTTTCCCACCTCTTCAAATTCTGTTATATATGCCTCGTTGACTCTAGCTTGTTCTGCAATGAATGCAAGTTTCCTGTGATTTCATTGGTCTAGGGAACTCCCAGGTGAGAAAACTCCCTCCCCCAAATGCTCGTTGACAACTCTCCTGCAATTTGCGGTCCCTGAGGGCTGCTTTTGTTCAGGGTCACCCAAACAGTATGTGTCAGACACAGAACTGGAAAAGCTGGCTCTTCCTGGCTTTGAGGCTGGCTCTCAATACTACTCTCCAAATCAAAGCCAGAGTGATAATGCCTGCTTGAGAAAGGCTTGGTGATGGATCGATAATGCTCCCCCTACAAGTACCCAGCCACAAGCCTTCCGCTCCCTGCTCTGGTCCCCTGGCTTATCTGAGAGACTCAAGCATTCTATTTCCATGTCTTTGTTTTGGATTCTTTCATCCTTCTCC
>JAQQSK010013728.1:0-11382 GCA_028658325.1 Potorous gilbertii
CAGGGCAGGGCAGGGATGGGATCCACTCCTGTCCAGTGTGCGATGGACCTTTGGGATTGGTTTTTCAGGGCTCTCTTGAATGGAAATCTCCTTCACTGTGCTGCTGTGTGGCTTCCACTGTTCCAGAATTTGTTGGGAGTTCTTTTTAGAGGAAATCCTTGGGCTGTGGGTTCGGAGCTAGCATATGTGAGTCTTTCTACTCCGCCATCTTGGCTCCACCCCCAGCAAAAGCATTTATTAAGTGCCTTTTATGTGCCATGCTCTGAGATAACCTAATGAAAGAAGGAAGCAAAGAAAGAAAGAAGAAAGGAAAGGAGGAAGGAAAAAAAACAAGGAAGGAAAGAAATGTCAGTAAATTTGGTGATAAGCTTGAACACAGCTTTCTCACTGATGGTTTCTTAATAAGAAAAAAATAGGATCTATCAATCCTGTTTTCATCTCCACTCTAAAATACATTGCATGTATGTATATATGAATATGTAGAAGAGGGCAGCATGGTGGGATGGAAGGGTGGAAATCCTGGGAAAAGAGGAGATAGTTACAAGTGACTAAGTAAGAGTCTCAGTAATCTGAGGGATGTCATAGTTTTAATTTGGGTTTGATCTGAGAGAGTCTACACTTCTACTCAACAAGAAAATGTGGTCTTTAAACCACAGCTACTGGTGATTTCAAGAAGCTTTGAGTATTGGGATACATGTCACGGACACAACGTTTTGGATGAGAATGTTCAAACTCTTTGTGATGCCATAAATCTTTCTTAAGCTCAGCAAGTTCAGGACTTTTCTATGGCTCTGTTTCAGTTTTGGGACTTGTTGTCCGAAGTGAGAGGCTATGAAGAAGGTATATGGTACATAGAAGAATATGTTAGCTAGCCATAGTCCTGAGCCAATCAGCCTTTAGTATTTCAAAGCAATCACTTCTTAATGTAACAATGAATTCTACTACTACTTGGTGGCTAGTCATGTTACATTGTATCCCTTGCCCAGGATTCTCCAGTATTCTTGAGGTGGGTAGAAGTCTCTAGACTCTGCCATTGGTTCAAGCTCCCACTGATTGTGTTCTCCCAATTTGAAGGGTAATCCAAGTCCATTTAGCCACTTAGCAGTCAGATTAATTTTTACAAAGGAATATTGACTTCAGTGGCATGGTAAGAACAAACATAGACTTGTTCCCTTGAGGGAGAGAAAGAGGATAACCTTGGTTCATCACTTAAGTCTAAGGGTAGAAAAGAAAGATTAAGTTTATAGCTTTTTTCAATTCCTATATCTCAGGGATCAGCAAGACCTGGTATATACATTGTTAAATAGAGTAAAACCATTATTTTAAAAGATCCTTAGTTTGCCTGGCCATGGAAAAAAGAGATTTGGCCCCTGGGCTATAGTTTGCTGATCCTGGCTATATAGCATCAGTCTCAACTAAATTCTAAGTCCAAAACCACTTCCTCTCCCCTCTGCTTGTACCCCAGCTTCCCAGCTTCTTGGACCTTCCCTATTGGGCTGGCAATAATTTCTGGCTTAGAATCCTGACTGTGAGATCTCATTATCCAGGTTGCAACCAGGCTTCATTACCATGTGCCTGTTCTCCCTTGCTAAGATTCACTCCTGCCCTGGAATTCCTACATTGAAGTGCTCTCTCCCTCTGTAGCCCCTTCCTTTGCTGGAATGGCTCCTTCTGGAATCTTCATTTTATGGAGGTACCCCCTTTTTCATAGTAAACCTATCCAGTATCTTTGCCAAGAAAATCCTAAATGGCATCATGAGGAATTGGGCATGACTGAAAGTGACTGAATAACACCTTTTCATTTCATCCCTTTCTTTGTTCCAAGCTTGGGAAGACATCTTAAACTATAGTCCAAAGTAAAATGATTCCTCAGGAATCTTAGTGGAATAGAAGCAAGGGAAGCTAAGTTCTCCATTTGAGATGGCAGATAATCCCAGAGCAGTGAACCCAGAGCAAACCACAGGGGCAGATAAAGCACCAGGGTTAGTGAAGGTCATCAGTCCCTATGACCTCAGCATCTTGGTGCTTGACTCACTGCTCTTCTAGGCCAGGGCTTCTTAAACTTTTTCCACTCATGACCCCTTTTTGCCCAAGAAATTTTTACATGACCTTGGGTATATAGGTATATAAAGTAGGTATAACTAATAAATGATAATTTATTTTTAAACAATTCTTTGGTATATCTATAATTTTACCATTTATTAAAGATGAAAACAAATTTGCATACTAATGTGATGGATTTACTTGTTTATTTTTACATAAAGAATTAAATCAGAGTGGAATATTTGCTACTGATGGACGTAGAGCATCTGTTTTTCAGAGGTGATTAGTATTTTGATTTTATCAGTGCTGAGAACAATACTTTGCATAAACATCTAGTGTAAAATGGCAGAAATATGTTGAGGACAATTTCAGAAATTATCAGAAATTCTGTCCTAACCCTAAATCAAAATTCATTTAATGATTTCTTTTTAAGGAAACTGAAGTTTTAAACCTGTGTTGCTTGATAACTTGGCAAATTCTTCTTGAACTTTTAATGGTAAATGACTGATGCTTTTCATTTCAATTGAGTTATGATTTATGAACCCAAGTTAGATTTTTAGACTCAAAATTTGAAAGGAAGTATTTCTGAAACTGTATCTCCAGGCACTTCAGATGATCAGTTATAACTCTTAAAATCAAATCTTTGGGAAGGTTATTTTCAATTATAAAATCATCTGTAGTTGTAAACATTTCTAAAGAACCATTTCTTCCTTTTTTTCTCTATGTCAGCTTTTTTAGTAAAACTTTCAATTTTAACTTTTAACATAAATGTTACATTTTTCCCTTGATGAAACATGTTTAAATCATTGAATTTTTCAAAAATACACAGCAAATAACACAGTCTTGAAAGCCATAAGTTATTATAAAAAATAATAAAAATTGCATTTCTGCTCAGCCAAAAATATAGCAGCTTCATCTTTCAGTTTCAATAATCTGTTTAAACTTTGCCCTCTTAAGAGCCACATGATTCAACACATTTTCTTTTTCTTCTCAGTTTAGGTGTATATAAACTATTAGCAAAGATTCTGCTGTATTGTCATCAGTATTTTTACCTCTTCTGTCTATATTTAGCCCCCATCACATAACCAAAAAATATTTTTGCCCCAAAATATAAATAAATATTACTAATAATTTCTCAAATAAATACTAGCTTCATTCAGTATATGCAATTGCATTTGTGCTTAATTTAAAAAAATTGAGGTTGACACATACACATACAGCACTGATGGGGGAGAAATATAATTAGAGGACTTTGTCTTTACTTTCTGCAATTAAACATTTATGTTTATGTCAAAAAAGGACTTAACAAAAAAATTTTAAATCACTGTAACCCAATATGATCCAAAGATATACTAATTTGATGTTTGCATGCTGAATAAAATATTGAAAGTCTTAATATTCCATAATTAAACTATTATGTTTCTGTAAGAGCAGAAAACTTTGTATGTACAGTAAAAACACTGCGATTCACAACACACAATAGTATTGAGTCTGAGTCAAGGTGCTTTTGGCAGCGTTTGTTGGCATTGCATGGTATGACGGATGCAACTCCATATGTAACTGAATGTGGAGGTAGTAAAAAAATTTGGCCACAGTAAATGGTTTCCGTACACACAACAACCAAAAATTAATTCAAAATCAAATGCATAATGAATCTGAGTTATTTCCAGCAGTGCTTGCCCACGTTGCATTGCGTGACTTCCCTGTAGCCTTGATTCCGAACATGCAGCATGCTCATTTTACATACTCATGCCGTCATACCATGCATCGCCAACAAATGCTGTCAAAAGTACCTCGACTCAGATTCAATACTATTGTATGTTGTGAATCACGGTGTTTTTACTGAACATACAAAGTTTTCTACTCTTACAGAAACATAATAATTTAATTATGAAAGAGATAAATGGAAAAAAATTAAATTTCTTTTCCTGCTAGCTCCATAATCATGTAACTTCTAAATATTAAGCCTCTGCGTTTCCCATTGCCTCTAAGATAAAGCAAAAATTTCTACTTTGCTTAGTATTTAAGATTCCACGATCTGGATCCAAACTGAGCTTCTAGGCTTACATCCTGTATGTTTTAGCCTACTTGGCCTATTTATCAGTCCCCTCTGTTCCACTGGACAATCTGTTCCCCCATGCCTGCAGTGATCTCTCTCTTCCCTCTGTTTTCTGGAAGCCCCTAATTTCATTCAGGGTTCAGTTTAAGTGTCACCTCCCACACAAGACCCTTCTTGATCCACTTCTCCCCCTTCCCCCTCCATTGTCAATGCTTGTCCTAATCACTCCTATGAATTATTTGGTATTTACCAATTATATTTGTACTTACTATATATGTATTTTATGCTTACTTAACTGTGTTCACTTTTGTTTGCTTGTTTGTTTTTTTCTCTAGCTGCCATGCCTAGAGTGTTCTCTCTTCTCATTCCCTATTGTCTTCCATGGATTCCTTCAAATCACAACTAAATCTCATCTTGTACAGAAGCACTGTGGGTTCCAATCACATATGGGGTCACATAACTGAATGTGGGGCTTGCAAGAAATTTGACAACAGTGAAAGGTTTCTGAACACACAACAACCCAAAATTAATTCAAAATCAAATGCATGATGAATCTGAGGTGTGTCTAGGAGAGGTGCTTGCCCATGTTGCATTGTGTGACTTCAACACAACCTTGGTTCTGAACATACAATATGGGCGCCGTACTGTGCTTACCCTCATGCTGCACAATGTCAACAAACACTGCCCAAAACACCTCAGTGAAGATTCAAGACTATTGTATGTTACAAATTATAGTGTTTTTACTGTACACACAAAATTGCTAATCTTGGGATTAGGACAGAATTTCCAATAATATCTGAAATGGCCCTAAACATACTTCTGCCATTTTGTACTACATATTTATGTAAAGTGGTGTTCTCAGCATTGATATTTATAAAATCAAAATATTGATTAAGTCTGAAAAACATTGAATAGGCTCTAGGTCCTGCAGTGTCAAATATTCCATCAAGATTTAATTCTTTATATAAAAATAAACAAGCACATCTTTCTCACTAGTATGCAAATTTGCTTTCATCTCTAAAAATGGTAAAATTATGTGTGTACCAAAAATTGTTTAAAACAAATTTGTTTATGTTTTATTATGAGTAGATGTTTTATTTGTATACTTATTTTAAATACCTATATACCTGGGGTCCTGTGAAATTTCTTGGGATTGTGAGTGGAAAAAGCTGAATAAGCCCTGCTATACCTGTCCTAACTCTTCTTAATTCTAACACCTTCCCTCTGAATTATTTCCTAATTTTTCTGATTGAAGCTTTTAGTACACATTTGTTTACCTGTTGTCTGCCCCTTAAAATATGAGCTCCTTGAGGGCAGGGATTCTTTTGCCTTTTTTTTATTGATATGTAATGTTGTTCAGTCATTTTCAGTTGTGTCTGATTCTTCTTTACCCCTTTTGGGGTTTCCTTGACAAAGATACTAGAGTGTTTTGCCATTTTATTCTCCTGCTCATTTTACAGATGAGGAAACTGAGACAATGACTTGCCCAGGGTCACACAGTCAGTAAGTGTCTGAGGCCAGATTTAAACTCACACAGATGAATCTTCCTGACTTCAGATCTGGAGTTATATCCACTCTACCACTTAGCTGTCCTTGACACATAGTAGGCTCCTAATAAAAGTTTATTGACTTACATTAATTAGAATATAAGCTCCTTAAGAGCAGATACTATTTTCATTTTTTTCTGTATCCCTCACACTTAGCACAATTCTTAACTCATAGCTGGCACCTGATAAAGGATTTTTCAATTAAACTTTTAAAAGATAAAAAAAGAAAATTAGAAAATATGTGGAAGTAAGGAATTGAGCTTATGGATTCAGAAGATAGAGGTTACATCCAACTTATTCAAACAAACTGATTGCAGCAGCAGATTCTAAGAAAAACAAACATTTTTAAGGATTCATGCTGATTCATGTGCAAACAAAAGAAACTTTGTTCTTGTGGTTCTTAAAATTGAAATAAAAAATTATAAGACATATAACCTTGCAAAAACAAAACAAAACAAAACAATTTTCTTCTGATCAACTAAGTATGGATAGATCTGTGTCAATAGAGTTTGATATCAACTTTTTCAAAGAACTTAAGTGTTATTACAACCTAACTGGATTTTGGAAGTAATACTGGTATGTAGGACTTGAAGTAAGAGTGGTTGAAACACACATACACACATTTTCCTTTATATTTACATGAATATGTAGATGTTTTTATGTTTACATGCATATGTGTACATGGATACACGTTTGTATGTTTCTTTTGAAAGACAAAAACTCAGTGTGCTTTTCAAAATATTTTATATTGGATCCTGAAACAAAAATCAGTCAGTTAGTTATTGCTGTGGCTCTTCTTTCTCTCTCACTTACCTTACTGTGCGAAAGCATGGCTCATGGTCAATTAATCAATTAATTAACCAGCATGTATTGGTCATCTGCTTTGCTTCAGGCACTGTGCTTGGTCGCTGGGGATAGAAAGACTTTTTTTTTTAAAGATAAAGGACTTTTTGTAGAAAGTCAACATGGACACATATACATGGGCATACACACATACATACACACACAAAACATATCACTCTGCTCCCTTAAATATTACTGATCTAGAGGTGCAATAGGGTAAAAACGAAATATGTATCCACAGTTTCTATGAATGGGAAAAAATAATCATTATCTTATACTCCTCCCTCTTATCTGCTGTCTACCAAACACTGACAACACAAAAGAATATCACAAACAACACTTAGCAAGAAAATCCATTTGTCCAAATAAATGACAAAACGAAATCAGAGTTATACAGATTAGAATACACCAAGGAATTTGTACTCATTAATGACTTCTTTATCTGGATAGGAATGTGACCTCAGCTCAAACCAAGAGACAGAGACAGAGACAGAGAGAGAGAGAGAGATAGAGAGAGAAAGAGAGAGAGAGAGACAGAGAGAGAAAGAGAGAGAGAGACAGAGACAGAGACAGAGAGAGAGACAGAGACAGAGAAAGAGAGAGAGAGAGGGAGAGAGAGAGAGAGAGAGAGAGAGAGAGAGAGAGAGGGAAAGAGAGAGAGAGGGAGATAGAGACAGAGAGAGAAAAAGAGAGAGAAAGAGAGAGACAGAGACAGAGACAGAGAAAGAGAGAGAGGGAGAGGGAGAGGCAGAAAGACAGAGAGAGACTGATCTCTCACCCAAGGATAAGTTATCTTTCTAAAGTGTTTAGGATGAGAAGAAAAAAATGCATTCAGTAGAGTGACTTTTTGAAAATGAACAAATTTGAAAGACTTGATAACTCTTGTCAATGCAGTGATTAGCCATGATTCCAGAAAACGGGTGATCAAGAATGTTATCTACCTCCTGACAAAGAGGTAATGGAATAAATACAGAAAGTAAGTTTAGGACATTGACAATATGGGAATGCTTTGCCTATGTACATTTGTTAAAAGAATTCTTGTTCCCTCTTCTCTTCCAGCGTGTGTATGGAGAAGGTATGGGGGGGCAAGAGAGACTGGAGGGGGGGTGGGCAAGGGTTGTAGGATGGGGTGGGTGGGAGTAGGAATGTGGGCAAGGGCAGGAAGGAAGAGGAGATGGGTGTGTTGGAGAGTAAATGCAGACAGAAAGTCAAGCTGGATGGAGATAAGGGACATGTTAAGGAGCCAGTTTCCCTCACAGGTCTGCAGATTTCAAAATTTTTCTTTCCATTTGCCTCTCCCTGAAGAATGTCTGGCACCAATTCTGCCTTTCACACAGGTGTGCAGTCTCACTTCAGTATTCTCTCTACTAATCTGATGTGACATTTCCTTCCATATATACAGTCGAACAACAACAAATAACCCAGCCTTGGTTAGAAGCCCACTCACTTTCATATCAAATAAAGATAGGATGCATGCTGCAATGCAGAAATCTGCTGTCAGTCTTCTATTCTGATTATGAACTCTGAGCTTGCACTCTATGTGTTTGTGTGTGTTATCTACTTACATATTAACCCATTACCGATTTTATAAAACATACAGAAAAATAGGAATTAAAAGACTTAATGACTGAACCAGAACTTATAAAGCCTTTTATTACAGCCAGACACTGTGCTTAGTACTGGCGATACAAGAAAAGACAAAAATAATCCTTCTCTTCCGTGAAGGAGTTTACATTCTAATGATTGAGATAACATGTAAATAAACTGGTACACAAAAGCAGGGGTATGTTGTTGCCAATTTGTACAAACTCAAGGGAGCTGATTAAGTTTTTGAGCATTGACACCTTGGAACTCAATAAATAATACAAGTTTGACTTATGCTTTTGTTGACTGTCTAGACTTAAAAAATGGAATGAGGAAAATGTTAATAATGTAAATTACATTTAAAAGGGTGTCATGTGGGTTGGGAGAGCTAGTTGTTAACATTTGCCAGTTCCTTCCTCCCCATATAAGATACACACAAAGTAGATGGAGGGATGTAGCAGCTGGAGAATAAAATAGCAAAATTCCTCCTCCAGAAAGTGCTATTTGGCTGTGTCTTGAAGGAAGTCAGACATTCTAAAAGGTAGAAGGAGGAAGAATATTTCAGCCATGGCAGGCAGCAAACACAAAGGCACAAAGACAGTTGGAACACTGCGTATAAGGAACAGGAAGCCGGCACGTATAGCTGTGTAAGAGTATATGAAGGGGAATAAAGTGTAAAAGAACTGGAAATGCAGGAAAAGGTTGTGAAAAGCTTGAAATGTCAAACCAAAGATTTTATATTTTATCCTAGAGGTACTACAAAGTTTATTGAATCATGAAGATAACATGGTCAGATCTATGATTTAGACAAATTCATGAATGAACAGTGTTCTGTGTGGGGGGATAGAAAGGAGGGGAGAAGTGAAATTCTTTACACTCTGCTGAGGATTTAATTACCTGAAATGACGAGACAAGTAAAGTGGCAGCTACAGGGAAATGGGCGATCAGAGAAAAAGAAAGAGGAGCTGAACTGCCTCAGGGAGTGGAGAGATTGTGTTGGACCCTTGGGTCCCTGAAGGTATCTTAGAACAAAGAATTTGGACTCAAGTTGCTGGCTGTTACTGTCTCTCCAAAGATTGACAAAAGTTCTATAAGGTCTGCTCTTTCCCCAGCTTCCCTTCCCCATATTTGTCCAATGATAAGAAATGTTATATATTTTTCTTGATTCTTGTTGTCTATGTTTTTATCTTGATTTATTTAAAATTCTATAAAAGTACATGACATTTGGTCTGAAGTGAGAAAAGGGGAATGAAGGAAGCCAGACATTAGTCGGAAACTGACAAAATTTAAATTAAGATAGAGTTACTCCTCTGTTTAAATGTTAAGAATTTTCTTAAATGGGGGCTCTGAGATATTATGATGTGACAAATAGTTTTTCATTTGAGATAAACTTTATAAAATAGCAGATAATGGGATGACATGGCCTTGAGGTACAGATACAGATCCCAAAAGTGATGTAATTGTGATAAGATGCGTCTGATTAAATCATCTGGGGAAGGGGGTAGAGAAAAGAAGAGTGCTCTTTTCCAGAAGAAAGGAATGAAAAGAATGTAGAGAAAACGGCCGGCCCACTTTGCTCTTACTAAAATATAATTAATGATAATATTTTAACAATCAAACATTTTATTTTTTTAAAAAATATACTGGTGAGATGGCAATTCAAAGATCTTTTTCTAAGATAAATTTATTTTTTATACATAGTTTCAAATGACTGAAAAACACACTCCACAAAGAAACACACATTTAAATGGAAGTACATCATTCCTGTACTTACTAAATCTTGCCACTCATTTTTCAATTCCAGTCATTTACTATGTAAAAGTTTTTGTTGAAATTCAGTCTGTAAATTTCCATCTATCCTGATGTGAATCAGTTCCTGCAATTTAATGAAAAGTTGTTACATTTTATATTCTTAACAAATGGCCTAAAAACCTACTGAATATCTTCTTTTGGAAGATTTTGAAATAGGTTAGAAATTTCTATTTCCAACTTTTTTAACTTATGCAGATAAGAATTTTTAAAGGTAACAAGCACATCTTTGTGGCAATAAAATCTTAGTTTTAAAATATCTTGCTAATCATAGTGATTTCATGGCATCATTAGCTAGTATCTCAAGGCACAACAAACACTTTGCGTGAGGTTGATTGATAATGATAGTGAAAAAAACATATTTCAAATAATCTTCATCATATCTGATTGTTTTAGTTGAGTAGGTTGTCGTATAACTGATGAAGACACATCTTGAGTAGGAATTTAATTCTTCTATTTTCTATTTTTGCTTTAATTTTTGCTTGTTTTTGCATGATTAATATTAGTGTGACTCCAGAGATTCTTTATACGAGTCCTTTTAAAAAGCTTGTCCATTTTGTAAGGATTATTTTGGTTGAAATTAGATAGTATTATATATAAATCCATATAATCCCATATAAGTTATAACATATCCTACTATACAGAAAACAAATCAGTGAGATCACAACCATTGATTCTGCTACATTGTGAAAGTCCTGTTTTTCTCTCCGGATACCTCATGTACCATTCATGACCATCACTGATCCATCAAGACCACTAATGTCAATGTGTTTATCAAATATTAAATAACAAAGCTTTGTCTTCTTTTTTTTGATAAAATAACATGAATATAAGTTTTCCGTTTTCTTTCTGCGTCCCAATGGAATGTTTCACATACACCCTTTGGGGATATATGTACACATGTAGTCAAGATATCTGGGTTCAGTTCCTACTTTCCACTTTTAAAGGGATATGTGACCCGGGCACATCACTTCAAGAAATGCATGGGACATGGACAAGTTAAGACTATTGAAGAACAGCCTTAGAGAAGAGTTAACAAGAGGTTCCTCACTGGGAATTCTTTAAGCCAATGGCACCATAGTCTTGGACCAAAAAGAAACCCTTGAAATAGTTGAGGTTTTTTTTTTGTTTTTTGAAGGGGAAAATACTGGGTGTGAGGGAATCAGAAAAGACCTCATGGAAGAAGTAATATTTGGGCTTAACCTTGAAGAAAACCAGGGATTCCAGGAGGTAGAAATGAGGCAGCAGAGTATTCTAAGTATGTGTGACACTCTTTGAAAAGGATTAGACACTACAAATGGAATCTCACGTGTCAAGAACAATTAAGAAGAGGAATTTGACTGAACCATAGAATGTATGGAAGGGAATAGTGAGACTGGAAAGATAGGTTGGAACCAAATTGCGAAGGACTTTAAATCCCAAAGGAATTTATTAGCAGTTGTAAATCAGTCTTTTTTTTTTTAATTTTTTTAATTTTTTTTAAAATTTATTTATTTA
>JAQQSK010013729.1:0-11382 GCA_028658325.1 Potorous gilbertii
TTAATCCTAAACATCAAGCTATGAGGGTTGCATTCCTAATCAAGGTGGTCACATACCCTGTGACCAGAAAGTCCTGTGAAGTGGGCATGAATGCATTGTACACATTAAGGAGCCCTGTGATCTGAAGAGATCTGAGTTCTAGTCTCAGATATGCTGCTGTATAACTAGGGAAATCAGTTAACCTCTGTGGGTCTAAATGTATACATCTATAAAATGGGAAGGTTGTGTACTAGCTGATCAGTCAGTTAAGGTCCTTTCTACAGTGGTGTGCAGATTAACTGGAACTAAATAAAATAAATTTGTTGACAGCACAGTAAATCTTACAACTTTTTATATCTTTTGAAAAAGCCTTTTGCTGCCATTACCTATGTAATGTGACATTGAGTTCATAAGATTTTGACACATCCTTTAGTTATTGGTTATGAAACCAAATTTTTATCACATTGGATATTAGGCACACTTTAGGTAAGTAATTCATTTTTCCAAATCTAGCCTTGATTATAGCTCATAGGTTTTCAATGGAGTTTCATTCAGTTGAGTTCTTAGGTCACATTTATTTCTGTTTCTTAGGTAAACTTCTTTACATCACTGACAGCAGAATGTTTCAGTATTCCATTTCTACTTGGGGATTTCTATAAATATAGAACAATTCTGTTTTTCATTATCTTAGTATATTTGCCAGAATTCATCATTCCCTCTGGAGCAAGACCTCCATAAAAATAATTCCAATTTATCTGGGGGTAAATATTTTGTTCAGTCTGATACCCAGATTTTACAGGCTTTGGAATTCTGGTCTTTTTATTTCTTTGCCTGTGATAAGTACTTTTAGTTCGTGCCAGCGGTTGGCATCAGTAACAACCAGAATGGGCTAATTGCTGGGGCCTCTGAAAACCTTTCCTTGTTTTCCACATTTTCCTTCGTGCTTCCCGTGCAGCGAGTCTACTCCATTGTAGTCTTGAATGAATTTTACCATCCTTGACTTAGCCACATCACCAACCCCTACTATCTTCAACTGTCATTAAAATGTGCTCTTTAAGAGCTACAGTCATCAAATATTTCCTTGGCAGTAATCAAGGATAAAGTCACAAAACTCAAAGCTTAGCACAAGAGAGCAATGTGGGGAAGCTAACACAACTAAAAGTGAGGAAACCAGTTCAATCCAGCTTCATCTGGTCTGGGTCAGAGTCGCAGAGATGAGAATAGAAGCACACTGTTCACAAATATGAGGCTACATCAAAATGATTGCTTACACCCCAGTGATTTGCGCCTTGTTATTCTAAAGGTCTGATTATAAAGTATGCATACAGGTGGGTGCTAAATATCTCCTAAATTTGCTATAAAGCTAATAATATATAATCATTGGACACAATTTTGCTTACCTTCTTAGAACAGAAAAATCCTTATAGGAATGTATGTCTCAGCTACAAAGAAGATTTTGACCCGAGTGCTTCCTGTTCCTCTAAGACTAGTAGAAGCATTCCTTCCTTTACCCAAAAATAAGACTCATTTATAAAAAAATAAATGTTTGATGTCCTTATTAAAGACTTAAATTGTGTGGATTTTGGAGAACTAAAAAGTATCTGTTGAATCTGTGAAAGAAAAGTTCCTGACCTTGCAGTACAACATGTAAAGTGTTGACTCAGGTGATTTCTTTCCCCACAGTAAACTCTGATATTATTTCCAGATGACTTAATGTTAAATGGGACCAAACTGTCCCCTGCCAACAGTGTTGTCATACTGTTGTCCTGCACCCCATTCAAGACTGGCCAGTTTTATCTTTGAAGCCAATAATGTATAACTGGCCCAGAAAGAAGGTCCATTGATGGTTGATTCATTAGTGCTCCTAGAAAAGGGAAAGATTTCTGGCAAGTTGGAGTTTGATAGAAGATTCTTTATTCCTTTTTGGGATTGGGCAGCCTTCAGGATCATGATAAACCACCCCGCCCACCCACCCCCTTTCCCCTCTATTGGAATTACCCTGTTCTGGTACAAAAACCATCAGAGATGGCTTCAGTCTTCTACTTCATCTGCTTCTCAGATTGCTTCCTCCTTCCCCAAACCCCAGGCTGATTTTAAAAATTCAGTTTCAAAAACCGTTTAATATGCAAAAAAACCATTTTGCATTGGTAGTTAAAAATTACCAAAAAAGAAGGCATTCCTGACTTCAGAAAGCTTAAATTTTGCCAGGAAGATACAAAAATGTAAATATGAGGAGGAGAGAAAGAGGTGATAATTGAGAAGATCGAAAAGAAAGCTCAATGGAGGAAATAGCCCTTGAGCTGAGTTTTAAGGGGAAGATAAGAATTCTGGGAAGTGGAGAGTGGATAAGTTTCCTAGCATAGGGGCCAGCTGGTCATGGTGCAAGGAGGTAGGGGACAAAGTGTGAAGGACACAGAACAGCTAGTTGTCCATTTTTAACTAGAGTAGACTGTGTGTGAAAGTGAGTGAATGAGAGAACATTGGAGAAAACAGGTTGTGATGTGCCAGCCCCTAGTGTTACTGGGGAGCCACTGAAAGTGGGGAGAATGTTATAGTCAAATCTCTGCCTTCCTTTATTTGGACAGCTCTGTGGAAGGGAAAAGACAACAAAGAGAGGCTATTAAATTTTTGAGGAGAAAGTCAAGTGCTCGTTTGTTTTGCTTCCTGTATCTTATTGTTAGAAGGGGGGGTTCTCTTGGAGGAGGGAGATTCATCAAGAAGTGAGTGTACATTAACAAAGTAACTTTTTTAAAAAGAGCATTAGTGTGAACCAGGACCCTAGGGTATTGGCTAGGGGTGGGGAGATGGCTGGGAGATGAGTTGATGGGAAGGTCCCTAATTGGGAGGGGTTGGGGTAGAAAGGAGGGAGGATCAAAAATTAAGGTTCCCTTTAAAGTAGATAAAAAGCTTGTTGTCTAACAGTATCAGGACTATCTCATTCTTCCAAAGTTCACACAAACTTGTCTCAGACTGGTTCCAGGACTGGTTCATAGCCCTGCCAGAAACAGGGTCCCTTTTCCCCCTGGTGCATTGTTGCCGGGAACTCTATATTTGAGGACATTCCACACTACTTCTCCTTACAAGGTTTGGTTTTGTTTGCACATAATTTTTTCCTTTTTATTAAATATTGCCCTGTCTTTTTCCCCACTGCTGCTGCTGCCTCCCCCCTTCCCCCTAAGTTGACTTCCTTAATGAGAAACAAGTAGAGCCTAAGAAAGAACTATTGCTGACAACCTGCGCTTCACCCCCACCCTACCAAGAGAAGGAACAGGTTTGGTCCTTTGCCTACTACACTCACGTGGCTCCTTACAGTTTTTCTTATTCATTTTACCATCTTGCTTTTGTTTTCTTTAGCGTTGCCACTTAATGCAAGGCTTCCTGTGTTTCTCCATATCCCTAACATTCATTGTTGTTATTTTTAATAGCATATACTGAAATTTGTTATTTGTGGTCCTAAATGAAAGGACTTATCTATCAGCCTTTCTGATTTTTTTGCTACTATAAAGAGGAAAGCTGTGAATTTTCTGGTACATGCAAAAGCTTTCTGTTACTGACCTCTTTACAGTTTCTGTAGATGGACAGACTTCTGTAGATACAGATAAACCTCCCTAATGTTACAGTCATTTCAGAAGTTTATTGGAGTAAGTTATTCACTCTAGTATTCATTCATATAACCTGAGAAGTTATTACTTAATATATATCATAAATATGCAAACAGTGTGTGGGTTCAGGTAACATCAGTTTCAAACATTGACTCCAAAACATTGTGTGCTTAAATACTCAGAAACTAAATCCTGTTCTGTCTCTAAAAAATCTTTTCAAAGAACACATTTTTGCTTTGGAAGTTTTTCATCTTTGCATGAAAGCAATAAAAATAATGGACTGATCTTACGACATTTAAAGAAGACCAATTAAATTAAGGAAACACAGAAAGGAGTCTGCCTACAACGTGTTGGGCTGGATTACAAAAACAAAGTGTGGGATTTGCCACTTATATTTAACTGGTAGAATAAAACATAATCACATGTATATATTATGATAATATTGATAATGGTAGCTAGCTTTTGTGTAGTGCCAGCAGTGTGTGCCAGGCACTATGCAAAGCACATTCATAAATATTATTTTGATTGTTACAACAATCCTGAGAGAATGTTGCTGCTATAAACGCCATTTTACAGTTGAGGACATAGATTAAGTGACTTGGCTCTAGTCATATAGCTAGTAAGTTTCTTGAGGCCAGATCACCCCCAGCAGTCCCTCTTAAGAAGAGAGTGCACTGTGTGGATCAGCAGCTGCTTTCTCTGCTCTGAATCTGGAAGAAATCAAGGAGATGCTGCAAGCAGGTGAGGAGAGCGGTTTTTGTTCCCTTCCCAGAGGTAGGAGATGGCACATTGCATTTGGGAAACAGAAAGTAAACCAGTGTGTCTGGAACAGGCAATAAGCCTAGAAAGGTGGGCCAGCCAAAATTGTTTTAAATGGCAAACCAGAAAGTTTGTGTTTTATCCTAAAGGTCATGGGGAGAGGGGGGATTACTTTTGGTTCTTGAGCAGGGAAATTACATGGTCATTCCTTGGGAAATTCTTTTAGCAGCTGTGTAACAGACTGCAGAGGAGGAGAGACTGGAAGCTGGGAAGTGCAGTTAAAGACTATTGTCACTATTAAGCCAAGAGATAAAGAAGTCGTGAGGACTAGGGATTCATGGCCACAGGAGGAGAAATTCCCCACCATCAAAAATACTGCATTCTGATAGTGTGAGACAACACAGAGGGGAGTTAGGGGGGAGATATTTTGGTGTGGACTCAATGAGGCTTGCAAACTGAATGGATGTGGATAGGAGTAGAAAGGGAAGAGTTTAGGTTGGTGCCAAGGCTGTAAACCTGGATGACCACAAAGGTGACAGTTCCCTCACCAGCAGTAGGGAAGTTTGATAGGTTTAGGGGGTAGTGTGAGAAGTCCTGCTTTAGATATGCTGGAGATATCCAGGGGCATCTTTTTGGAGGTATTGGACAGGCAGTCAGTGGAGTAGGAACTGGAGCCATGGAGAGAGTCTAGGGCTAGATATCTGCCTAGAGGTGGTAATTAAACCCAAAGCTATGAGAATTCATAAGGGGATCAGAAGGAGGGTGTTGAGCTAGAAAAGATGGGCCAGAACAAAGCTTTTGGGCCATCTTGGGATGAGATGTGGATAAAGACCCAGCAAAGTAATCTGAGCAGCAGTAGTTGGGTAAGTAGAAGAAATCAGTCATTGGTGACTTTGGAAAAGGTAATTTTCGTTGTGATAAGACTGGAAACGGGGTTACAGATGTTTGAGAAGTGAATGGGAACAGACAGTGAAAATGGAAATATTAAGTATAAATGGCTTTTTCTATACTGTTTAGTTATGAAAGGTGAAAGGGATTCTAATTCAGTAAGGAACTTGCAGGGTCGTGTGTGGAGAAATAGGCTGATCTGAGTGGAAGAACGCTCCTGGAAAGCAGCTTGTACTGTCTACAAAGTACATTGTTGCCATTTTTAAAGATGATAATGCATGGGATGGACCATTCATTCTAATCTGGAACAGATCCCTATGTGTGAGAATCTGGTTTTAAACCTGTAGTAAATAGTGATTGAAAGAAGTCTTACATAGGGCTTTCTTTAACTCAGGTCCCCCCCAGAGACCCAAACTGAATCTGAAGCCACGGAGTGCACCCAAGGACGAAGATTCATCAGCTAGCACCTCGCAGTCTAGCCGAGCTGCCTCCATCTTTGGGGGAGCAAAGCCTGTGGATACAGCTGCTCGGGAACGAGAAGTAGAGGAACGACTACAAAAAGAGCAAGAGAAACTACAACGACAGCTGGAGGAGCCGAAACTAGAAAGACGGCCCCGGGAGAGGTGAGGTGGGAAACACTCATCCAGGACTTCCCCTGGTCAGACATTGTGCTTTTACCTGCTCCTTCAGAGAAGTAGTCGTTTTTTGCTGAAATCTGTTGGTGGCTCAGAGAGTCCAGTCTGTTGTCATTTGGACAGTAGATATTTTCTGTTTCATTCTTTCTTACATAGACACCCAAGTTGGCGAAGTGAGGAAACGCAGGAACGGTCAAGGACAGGAAGTGAATCTTCACAGACTGGGAATACAGCACCATCTGGCAGAAGTAAGTTAAGAAGATGTAAGGGGAGGGAAGCATACCTTATGGCCAGTCAGTTTTCTGTGCTCTTCAAAACCAGGAATAGTATTTAGAACTGAAATTTACACATTATCAAAAGAATTTACTTTAATTATTAATTTTAACAAATACTTGAGCTTTCTTATTTGAAATGGTCTTTTTCATTCCATTATTTAGCTTTTATTGAGGGTGCTGGACATATTAACTAAGGTTTTCTTTCCCAAGTCTATATTGTGCTTCAGTTTCTCCACCTAAATGTTTTACATTTGAGAATTTATAATGCGTACCTGAAAGCTAAAATTGTCATTTTTCCCCCACACATATTGTAGGGATTTGCTGTAAATACATACTATTTTAAAATAGCTTCTTTTTACGATGCAAAACCCTGCATGTTATGTTTTTTATAAATGGTTTTGTAGGTACATACTCAATTATGTGCGTACTCACATGAATTTGCACTTAAAAGGAGAATTCCTGTTGCCTTTTCAGAATGCATCTTGAAAGCTTGTGGAAAACAAGTGCTGTTTGCCTTCAAAAATCAATATACTAACCAAATAACATCTCAACCAATTTATTTTTATTTTAGATTGGATTTTTAAAATGCCTCTAAGAGACTTGGAAAGCCACACAAACTGTAGTTCTGGCTACAATTTGAGGAAATTATTTGCTCTCTGAAAATGGGGGGGGGGGGTGGGAATGATACTGAAGAGGGAGAGGAAAGAAAGGATAGAACCATCCTAAACAGAGACTACATGGTTTGAGGTGTCTTGAATTCCTCTGCCTTCCTAACTTTTCTGGAAAATTAAGTTTATTCACACAGTGCTTATATTTGACCGTATAATATCTCTTTCCGAGAGTGGCTATTGAATTACTATTTTAAATATGAATTTAATTTTACACATGATATGGTAGTAATTAAACCAGGGTGACATTTCAAATAACCCAGCTTAACATCTAAAAATAATGCTAGTAATCATAGTAGCTAGCCTTTTATGTAGCACTTCAGTGTTGGCAAAACACTTTCATATATCAGTGCATTTGAAAATATTTGTGGAACAGTGATAAGAAAAAATTGAAGTTGGTCATAAAGTATTTGTCTTCCTGGTGTGACATGAATAAAATATTAAGTCACTGTGAAGAACTTCTACTCTTTCTTTTGATGGTTATTATCATACTGTCCCTACAGATACACGAAGGAGGGAGAGTGAGAAATCCCTAGAAAACGAAACATTCAACAAGGAAGAGGATTCTCAGTCTCCAACTTCCAAGCCTTCTAAATCAGATCAGCTTCCTCTAAAGGTGATGCCTGCACCCCCTCCAAAGGAAAACGCCTGGGTGAAAAGAAGCTCCAACCCTCCCGCCCGATCTCAGAGCTCAGACTCTTCAGAGCAGCAGTCTCCCACCAGGTGAGTCTGGGCTTGTGGGCACAGCACTTTTGTCAACTAGGGGGATTGGCCTCAATTTGCTAATGACTATTTTATTAATGCTGTATATCTTACATTTAAGTTTACCCATAAAAGAGATTAAAGAGAGAGAATAAGCCTATATTAAGCACCTTAAGATATTCCAATTAATCCTCACAACAGTCTTGTGAGGTAGATGCTGTTGCAGTCCCTGTTTTGCCATTGAGGAAATAGATACTGGCTAAGTGACTTTACCAGGGTTGAGCAAACTAGTGAGTGAGGCTAGATTTGAACTCAGGGCTTCCTGACTCCAGGCCCAGCTCACTATCCACTGTATCACCTAGCTGCCTTTCTCTTTTCTTCTTTTAAATGTCATGGTATTAAATGTAATGTTATAGTGCTTTTCAGAGCTTTTGACAACATAGTCCTAAGTTTGCTAAATATGCCTCCTTGTACTATTTAATAAATGTTGTTAATGTCTTATTTTTCCCTAGTGGTGGAGGAAAGGTAACATCCCAGCAGTCTGAGGAAGGACCAGCTAATATTTCAAGGAAAGGTGAGATATATTTCTTTAACCATTAGCCTACATAGAAGGCAAAACTCACTTTGCCTCCTTTTCCCCTAAGGTGTTACTGTGAGTGCCTGGTCAATGCCTTCTTATTTCCACTAGAGGGCAGGAAAGCTCTCTTGAGAGAGCCCACGGCCCTGCCCTTTTCTGGTAGAACATTCATCTCTAAAGGGGGAAGAAAAAACAAAGGGAAGGAAATGAACATTCTCCGTCATAATTGAAAGACCAAACCCACAAGGCCATGATCACTTAAAAATGTTGTCACTCTTTGAGTTTAAGAAGACTGTAGTCAGTCCATCCAAGTATTGATTTAGTTATGCCACCTCCATTCTGAAGTATGGTTGCCACTTTTTCCCCTTCACCCAAGCCTACAAGAGTGGGGTGAGTGATTGCTTTTCTTCAATAATTTTATATGTTTCTAATCCAGCAGATGAGAATAAGGTAGATGGGGTGAGTGTGCTGAAAGGCCAAAGTGGGAACTCCAACCGTGGTCCAGTGGATGGAGGAAGTAAAGACCATTGGAAGGAGTCTGATAGGTACAGTTGTGTTCCCTGACCCTCAAGTGTGTAGCTGGAGGAAAAACGCTTCTTTCAAAGAAAGAGAGAGAGTGAGAGAGAGAGTGTGTGTGTGTGTGTGTGTTTTCAAAAAGACCATTATCACACTGGAATTTAGAACTGTTAAGATCATCTAGTCCAGTTCTGATCTTGCAGATGAGAAAACAGAGGCAGCAGGAAGATAAATAACTTGCCCACAAATAGAGATTCTGAACTTAGATCTTTGATATTCTTTACTGTTAAATACTACATGCCTGTGCAGGTGTGACCTCTTGTGTGTTGTTTTTACCAGAGTTAAATGTCCACTGAAGCTAGAACCCCATGGGTACATTTTTACTGAACTTGATGTCATCTGTACTGGGCTACTTCAGGCTTAGGAAATTAGAAATCTCAGAATGTGCAGGTAACAGGAATCTGAAGAGGACATATATTTTTTCCCCTCATCTCCCTTTGCAGGAAAGATGGCAGAAGGGATCAAGATTCAAGACCTGCATCTGAGCCAAAGAAACTCGAAGAAAATCCGGCCTCTGTAAGTGTTAATGTGCTAATCTTTAGTTTTTGTTTGCTATCATTTTTGTGAAATTCGACTTCTCTGGAACCTTATAACTTTGCTTTTGAATTGTGCTAGCTTGCCTGTGACAAATGTAAATAGAGTGATTTTTGTTTTGTTTTTGTTTTTTTTAGTGGGGTAGAATAAGGAACACTGACAAAGTACTTAATCTGTCTCTGCAATGTGAAAAGATACACCCTTTTCCCACCTTCTAAGAGGGGAGAAGAGCTTTAAAAAAGAAAAAAACAAAAACGGGGAAATGTCCTAAAAGGCAGAAAAACACAAGAAGAAAAGGATAGGCACAGGCACCATCTGACCATCCAGGGCCCATTTACTGGAGTACAAATGCCTGTTAAAGTACAAAGGCAGAGAATTTCACCAGTTTTTTCTGTTAAGAAGATGAGACCAGTGATAGTGAGATGTGACTCAGAAAGCCCCTAATCCCTACATAAGAAAGTATCATGTGTCTTACCCACATTGTCACTCTGGTTCTTACAGAAATTCAGTTCTGCAAGCAAGTACGCAGCTCTCTCTGTTGATGGTGAAGATGAAAATGAGGGCGAAGACTACACCGAATAAACCTCCATGTCTTGTGCTTTCTCCCCGTCTCTCGCCAACTTGCAACATTCGAGAGCAAATCAAACCTCTATCCAGACAAGACAAAATAAAACTCACCATCTCCTGGAGACCTTTCTTAACTTTTTTTTTTTTTTTAAGGAAAAAAAAGGAAAACAATGAAATTCTTTTGCATGCTGCTGCAGCCTTTAAAGTATTAAACTAACTGGAGAATTTCCAACCAGCGTAGCCAGAGAGAGAGAGAGAAAGACGTACAGCTTTTTAAAAGAAAAGTTCTGGTGTGTTTTAGCAACACCATATAACTGCCTGTATGAATAGTGCCTAGGGTCCTCCTTTTAGCAGAAACGTTAATATTAATGAGTTGGTTTCTGAAAGCTGGTTGGGCGATAGGACAGATACAAGGAAGGAGGTGGGTTTTCTCCCTCTTGATTCTTGCTATCTTATTATGGCATATATGAATTCTGAAACATAATCTGAATAAAATTTCCATCCTTGAAGGTAGGATAACTAGTCTCTGAGGTTATTTTAGTCTCCAGGAGGCTGCCAGCCCCTCCTTTCATTTAATCCCAAGCTGTTGGGGGCCAGTCATGGAGGGAAATGTCATCCAGTTTTACCCCCCAAGGGGGTGGTTGGGAGTTGGTGCCAAGAGGACAAGATATGCTGCTTGGTGACCAGATGGCAGTGGGAAGGGAAATCTGGGTCTGAGGGTGATGTAAATCTTTTAGACCAGATAAGGTGAAAGGTTAGAATCTCCAGGAAACATAAGCAATTATTTCTTGGAACATAGGTGTGAGAACTTCTAGATTCATCCATAGTCTATTGCAATCCTGAACCTTAGAAATTTCAGGCCTTAAGTACAGTTAAAGACTTATGTACTTCCAATACTACCCACTCTCCTTTTCCGCAGTCTCCCAACTAACATCTTCTGTTTATGTCATGTAACAGGTCATTTTTTGGGCCTCATATACCAGGGAGCTGTCAGGTGAGGAATTGAGTTGCTATTCTAGAGCAAAAGAGCTTCTCATTGCTCCCTTTTGACCCCTCTTGCCGCTCCTTGTTCCTCACCCTGGTCTGTGCCAGCACCAGCTTCCTTGATCCCTTGTGAGCACCAGCAAACGGAAGAGGTGATCTTAGGAGGTGAATGAAGAATGGATTGAGAGAGGCTATTAAATTGGTAACCTTTCCCCATCCATTTTCTCCATTTATTTCGGTGGTTGATGTTTGTAGGAGTTGTCCTTCTCTCCGCTGGAATCCCACACTAATACTTAGATTTATTATGTGGCCTAGACCAGTGTGTGGCTTTTTATTTTCCCTTGAGAGAATAAATGATGACTGTAAGAGAACGACTCAACAGGGCATTGGTTTCTGTTGCAACACAAAAGACCATTGTATCTGATTTTACGTGCAACTTTGTGAGGGTCAGCTTAGCATAGATACTTTCTTCCCCCTTCACCCCTTCAGATATTAGCACCTATGAGAGGAGGATGCCATCCCAAGCTCTAATACTTGCACAATTCTTCTCCAGGCAATCTTAGATTATTCCCAGCCCAGCCAAGTCAATGAGCTGGTATTTCTGTGGCTGCAGCAGTGGGTATATTGAATCATTTT
>JAQQSK010013730.1:0-11382 GCA_028658325.1 Potorous gilbertii
ACTTCTGAGAGTCCTCTCCACCCCAGCCTAGGTCCACCCAGCTAGTACTTGGGGTCGGAGATTCAAATGCTGCTCCTCAGCCTCAGGGCTTTTGGCAGCAGGCCTGACTGCTATTCAATGGGAGCTTATCTGCTGGTGCTCAGGTGGGGGCAGGGCCGCCTCCCAGGCTCAGTTCCCTCAGGGGGTTTATGCAGAGATCTTTTGTAATGGAGCTGTGGTGGAGCTCCTGCCTGCTCTGGGGGCCTCTGGCTGAGCTGCCTCTGCCTCTGCCGTGGCCGCCACTTCCCAGGGCGTCTGAGTCCTGGAGATACCCCGCTCCCCTCTCAGCCCGTCACTCTCACTGACCTGTCGTCTGTGGGTGGAGGGACCTTCGCGGCCGCTGGAGATTCCGGTCCCTGAAGCCTGCTTGGGTCTGCTCGCTCCTCTCAGTGCAGTGCGGCCAGGGAAGGCGGAGGGGAGGCTCTGCTCCCGTCCGGGGCGCAATGGGCCCCTGGGGTCGGTTTTTCAGGGCTCTCTGCAATGGAAATCTCCTTCACTGTGTTGCTGCGTGGCTTCCACTGTTCCAGAATTTGTCAGGAATTCTTTTTAGAGGAAATCCATGGGCTGTGGGTTCAGAGCTCGCAAATGTGAGTCTTTCTACTCCGCCATCTTGGCTCTGCCCCACTTCCTTTATTCTTATGTTGTCTTGTAGTTTTAATTGGAATGGGTGCTTTATTTTGTCAAAAGTTTTTCCAGCATGTATTGATAAAATAAATATGATTTCTGTTGGGTTTTTTTATTGATGTGGTCAATTATTTTAATAGTTTTCCTAATGTTGAAACAACCTTGTATTCCTGGTATAGATCTCTCCTAGTAATACTGTATAATCCTTGTGATATATTGCTGTAATTGCCTTGCTAGAATTATGTTCAAAATTGTCTCATGGATATTCATTAAGAAACTTGGTCTATAATTTTCTTTCTCCATTTTAATTCTTTCTGGGTTAGATATCAGCACGATACTTGTGTCATTAAAGAAATTTGGTAGGACACCTCCAATTTTTCCAAATAGTTCACATAGTGTTGGAATAAATTGCTCTTTAAATATTTGGTAGAATTCAATCATGAATCTATATGGTCCTGGGAATTTTTTTCCTAGGGAGTTCATTAATGGCTTGTTCAAGTTCTGTTCTGTTTTTATGTTTGGATTCTTTAAATATTCTGTTCCTTGATCTGTTAATTTAGGTAATTTATAAATATTCATAAATACTCATCAATCTTGCTCATATTGTTATATTTATTTGCATATAATTGGACAAAATATTTCCTTATTATTGCTTTAATTTCTTCTTCACTGGTGGTGATTTCATCCTTTTCACTTTTCGTAGTAGATACTTTGTTTTCTTCTTTCCTTTTTTTTTTTAAATCAAATTAACCAATGGTTTTCCATAAAAGCAGCTCCCAGATTTATTTGCTACCTCAACATTTTTGTTGTTGTTGTTATGTTTTATTTTTACTTTGGTAAGGTCAAGAATATCAAGGAAATTAGTGAAAAAAAACTGAAGGAAGGTATCCTTGCCATAACTGATCTTAAACTGTATTACAAAGTGGTAATCTTCCAAATAAACTGGTGCTGGCTAAGAGACAGTGATGTATCAGTGGAATAGACTAGGTACATATGACATAGTAGTAAATGACCTTAATAATCTAGTTTTTGGTAAACCAAAAGGTCCAACTTTTCATAGCAAGAATTTATTATTTGGCAAAAACTGCTGGAAAAACTGGAAAACAATATGACATAAACTAAGTTAAATTAATATTTTATACCATATACCAAGATAAGATCAAAATAGGTATATGATTTAGACATGAAAAGTGATACTAGAGGAAGAAATAGTTTACCTATTAGATCTACAGATAAGGGAAGAACTTATGACCAAAAATAAGTATTATAAGTTGAAAAATGGATAATTTTGATTATATTAACTTAAAAAGATTTTGCACAAAATAATACAACTAAGATTAGAAGGAAAGCAAAATCTTGGAAACAATTTTTATAGCAAGTGTCACTAATAAAGGCCTCATTTCTCAAATATATAGAGAACTGAGTCAAATTTATAAGAATATAAGTCAAAGAGGATTCTGGCAAGATGCTGGAGTAGATCAGAAAATTCCAAGTTCTCAAATAGCAACTCTGGGTGCACAAAGAATGGTAAAAATAAACAGAGTAGTGGCAGAATAGGAATCCTCCTGGGACAATTGGAGAAGATTGGAAGAAAAATCCCAGGAGTAGATTTGGTCCCCATGACAAGTAAATACCTCCAGGCTAGGGTTCATTAAAACAAGTGGCAAGCCTTGAGGTTAGCTGGGTTAGGAGGCTGCTTCAGCCCCAGCCGCTGGAAGTTTTACCCTCAGGACATTAAGGGAAGTTGAGTGTCTGACCTGGGAAAATTGAAGTAATCTCTACTGATAAGGAATGCCAGACCCAGCTGTACTGTGGAGACGTGGCAGGGGGCGAGAATGAACTAGTACATATCTGGTGAGGGCAGAAGCAGTGGAGTGGGAACAAAATCAGCTATGGGCATTTACAAGAGGCTGGAGATCTTGGTTTCAGTTCTAGGTCAGAGGGGATCTCAGGTTGGAGGCACTGTTCCCCATACTTCACAAGTAGAGATGATTACAAAAATTAAGCTATTGAACTAAAAAAAATGCCCAGATAAAGGAGAAAGAATTCAACCACAGAGAGTTGCTATGGGAATAGAGAAGACTAGAATTTGTCTTCAGAGGAGGATACTGAAACAAAGAAAACCTCTTCTACCTCAAAGTATAATGTCAAATGGTCAAATGCCCAAAAAAGAGTTCATGGAAGAACTTAAAAAAGACTTCAAATGAGAGAGACTGGGGGAAGAAAACAATACAAGAAAAACAAGAAGATTTTGAAATGAAAGTTAACCAATTAAAAAGGGGGATCCAAAATCATAAGGAAGAAAATAACTACTTGAAAATCAGAATTCGACAAGGGGAAACCAGAAAAATTATAAGAAATAAAGAAATAATAAAACAAAATACAAAGAATGAAAAAAATAGAAGATAATGTGAAACATCTCATAACAAAATCAACTGATTTAGAGTACAGATCAAGAAGAGAAAACATAAGAATAATGAAACTATCTGAAAGCTATGATCAAAAAAAAGAACCTTGATAGAATAATACAAGAAATAATTAAAGAAAATTCCCTGAAATACTGGAACAAGAAAAGAAAATGGAAATACAAAAAATTCACCAATCACCACTTAAAAGAGATCCTATGAAAAAAAAAACCACATGAATATTATGGTCAAATTCTGAAATTCACAGCTCAAGGATAAAATATTAGGTGCAACAAGAAAAAAAATGAAATATAGTGGTGCCACAATTAAAATCATACAAGAGCTAGCAGCAATGACATTAAAAGGTCACAGATCTTGGAACACTATATACTGAAGAGCAAAAAAAAAGGGAGATACTGACCAAAAATATCATATCCAGCAAGGCTAAGCATAATCTTGAATTCTAAAAAAATGAATAGCTAATTAATTATCATACTTTCAGGACTTTGTTTAAAAAACCCACTGTACTTAATAGATTTGATATACAAGAACCAAAAGAAATATAAGATACATATGAAAGACTAATCACAAATGACTCAATAAAAACAGACTGTTTACTTTTTATGTATGTAACTTAAAATGTATTTGTAAGATAGTCATTAGTAAATGAGTAGTTGGTAAGGAAGACTGGGGAAGCATGAATAAAATATAACTTCAAAGAGTAAAACCATTTAGGAGCAGCTAAAAAGGATAAGTATCTTATACAAATGAGATAGAGAGGAAGAATCAATATGGAGGAATTAAATAGGGGAGGAGGGCTGCTAGTTCTGGAAACCTACTTTCATCAGGAATGGGTTCAAGAAGGAACATATATATATGTATATATATATATATATATATATATATATATATATATATATATATATATATATGAGTATAAAAGTCTACTACATTCAGAAAAAAAATAAAATGTTAAGGGGATAGGGATGGGGGAGAAGATAAAGAAGGTAAGTTTAGAGGAGAGGGTGAGGAAATAAGTAAAATTGGGGTAAAGAAGGGAATTAGAGGTTAAGTAACAGAAAGGCAAGATAGTGGGTAGAATTAAATAGAGGAGTCAGGAGGGTTAGGAAATAAATACACATAAGTATAAAAACAAAGAATAGGAGTTGAATTTGTCATGGAAAGTATATGTATTTATATATATTACATATATGCATATGTGTATGTATCCATATCTATATAGAAGTATATCCAATCTTAATTGTAGCCCTTGGGGGAGAAAAGGGAAGAAAAAGAACAAAGTAAAAAGTGCACTTTTTAAAAGAAAAAAAAGAAAACTTACAAGGAAGCAAAAATGGACAGCTCTCAACACATATAGTATTTATTATATAGTCTCTCCTGAAATGGATATTTGTTGCTATATACTTTGAATCTTCTCTTACATTCTGCTGTGCACATAACACATTTTTATTCTTTTCTTATTTTGTATTTAAATTTACCTTTCTTTTTCTTTTCTGTATTGTGTATTTAAATTTTAGTATTTGTCTAATTTTTTTAATTTACAAAAAGAATACAAGTCATTTCCCAACTGAAAAATTGTCAAAAGATACTATCAGACAGTTTTCAGATGAAGAAATTAAAGCTATCTGTAGTTATATGAAAAAATATCCTAAATCAAAAATACACATTAAAACAACTCTGAATACTACATCACACCTATCAATTTGTTTAATATTACTGAAAAATAAAATAATAAATGTTGGTGGGGATGTGGGAAAATTGGGACACTAATGCATTGTTGATGGAGTTGTAAATTGATTCAACCATTCTGGAGAGCAATTTGGAACTATGCCCAAAGGGTTCTAAAATTGTGCATACCCTTTGATCCAGCAATAGCACTCCTAAATCTATAGCCTGAAAAAAATGTTTAAAAGGGAAAAGGACCAATTTCTACAAAATGGTGGGAAAGAATTGGAAATTGAAGAGGTATCCATCAAGTGGGAAATGGATGAACAAGTTATGGTACATGATTAGAATAGAATGTTATTGTGCTATAAGAAATGATAAACAGGATGATTTCAGAAAAACTTGGAAAGACTTACCTGAATTAGTGCAAATTGAAGTGAGCAGAAGCAGGAGAACGTTGTACCTAGTAACAGCAATATTGTCCAAGATAACCTGTGAATAACTTTAGCTATTCTCTGCAATAAATGATCCAAGACAATTTCAAAGTACTTATGATGAAAAATGTTATCCATATTCAAGAAAAAATTGATAGAATCTGAATGTAGATTGAAGTATACTATTTTCATGTTTTACATGCTCTTTTGAGAACAAAGAGGATCTCTGTCTTCTTTCATATCATGACTAATATAGAAATATATTTTGCATGATTGCAAATGTATAACCTACATCAAATTGCTAATCACTTCAGGGGAGATGAAGGCAGGGAGTAAAGGAGATAATTTTGAAGTCAAAATTTTACAAAACGAATGTTAAAAGTTGTCTTTACATGTAATTAGGAAAAAAACCAAAATATTTTAAAAGTGTTTTATTGACAACAATTTCTCATCACTACCTAAGTGACTTCCTACTCCACTCCCTGCAAAAGAACTCTATTATACCCAAGAAATGTAAATGTAAAAAAATTCAATACATTAGTCATGTCTCAAAATGTATACTTCAGTTTCTTCTCAATACTATACTCCTTAATAAAGTTTAAGGTCATTCCTTGTTTCTTCATCCATAAAATAAAGGGAATGGAATAAATGGCTTACAAAGCACTTTCTAACTCATTCTAAGTTTCTAGTCCTGTGAAAACAAGAAATGTTAGGTGATCTAAAGATAACTGACTTTGGCAGGGAGTGTGGATAAAGGGGATGATTTCATTGATATACTTAATAAGCAGGTTAGGAAACTCAACGTAGAATGACACTTATAGGCTTACCGAGTTGTTTAAAGAACTAAGAAGCTATAGTGACTTGTCTAAGGTCACAAAACCACTATGTACTTGAACTCAGATATTGGCTCTGAGATTGGCTCTCTATCCACGGATACACTGCCTCTCCTCAAGAGGATGGAAATAGAAAATTGACCAGAAGAAGTTAGAGGAAAACTAGAAGCAGAAGAAGAGGTCCATGCTTCTGAATGACTTTTCACCTTGAGAAATCAGGAGCCAGGTACAAAACTGATCTTTGGAAGGAGTTCATAATGATGGAGGGATATAAAGAAGAAAGATAATAGGAACAATGGGGAGAAAATTTAGAAATAGAAGTATTCTGAACAAATTTTCCAAGAGCTTCCCGGCAACTTTCCTTTGAATAAGTGAAGCGAAATAAAGGGTCAAATTTGGGAGATAAAGATAAACTTCAAGTAGAAATCAGTAAGGGGTCAAAGAGAGAAACCAAGTCCAAGTTTCAGGGTTGGGTAGTACTGAGAAGCAGAACTTGGAGCAAAGAGGCTATTTTAGCCCCTATGTCTAGTGTTAGGGCAAAGTAGAGGAAAGTGTAGTAAATGGTATGAAGTCTTCAGAAGAAAATATATCTCCCAAAACTAGCTACTGTGAGAAACAATTTTAAAGTTTGCAATAACTTTCTCATAAATTGCAAAATTCGTTTTTATGATGCTCAAAGGGTTCAGAGTTCTTCCTAAAAATCACATCCAGATTCTATCCATTTAGCTAAATTCTCATCTCTTGTAGTTGCTATCTTCATAATATTTCCTTTACCTGTCTTTCCAGTGAAATCCCTATCTAAAAATATAGATGGTCATTAGTAATCCATGAAAATAAAATACGCTAATTTGCAAGAGCAAAAAAATGCTATAGACTTGGAAAAAAATAGCCTGTAAAAATCATTTGCGAAACAATTTTGATAGGGTGATGAAGGAAAAGATCATGCTTCCAGCAAAGCTTTGGATAAACTGAACTATCTTGCCCCCTTAACAAAGCCATCTCTGTTGAATCTCTCAATTTTCCCATACATTCCAGCAGCCCACAGACCACTGATGCCTTCACTCACTCCAGACTGCTCGCCTTATCCCACTCAGATCATCTAATTAGCCTGCTTTGACATCCCTTTCACCATTACACCTGGTTCACCACAGACTATTTACCATTCCTTAATCCCAACTAGGTCCTTCCACTGTCCTTTCTGTACATAAGCATCAGTATCATCCTCATTAGTCTGCGAGTTCCTTAAAGAACATTGCCCATTTCTATTGGCAGCATAATAAACTTTGAATGGTTTGAGCATGTGAATTTATTTTGAGTCCCAACCACCCTAACTCTCCATTTAAAATAACTTGTTTTTACATTGAAGTTGATATTTTCAAAATAAAAGAGCAAAAAATTTATATCTTAACATGGAGTTCATGAAGGAGTCAAAACAATTCCTTTAACACCATTCTTTCATTCTAACTATAAACTCATTTCCTACTTGAGAGAATAATCTAAGAGATGGAGTAAAACTATGTTTCAGATATTAAATGCTATCACTAAGACAAGCTACTTAGAACATTAACATCTGACTTCCTGAATAAAGGTAGTGCAATAATGGTCCAGAAAATGCCATCATTAGTCCAACTCTTATTAATAAGGTAGGATTATGGGATGGGAAACGTAGAGCTAGAAAGTGCCTTCTGAGCCATTGAATCCAGTTCCCTCCTTTTGCAGATAAGGAACCTCTGTTGTGTGTGTTTCCTTCTTGAAGAGAATCATGACAACTGAGAAGTGATGCCATGAACTGAAAGTGAATTGGATTTAAGTGAGGCAGGGCTGTTCAAATTCACCAGCCTCACCTTATCCTATGGAGCCATTTGGTTCTACTGGTAGAATATAGATTGAAATAACTGACATAGCCCTGGAGGTAGTAGGAGGTCTTGGCCTTTTTAAGCTAAGGTCTCATTTTGACTGAAGCAACGCCTGACTAAGGTTGGGTAAGAAATGAAGCAGAGAATGGCCTCTTTTACCTAGTCAAAAAAAATCAATCTGGGAGGGGAAGAGCTACAGGTTTTCTGGTCAAAAGAGAAAAATCACTATTTACATTCACTATGAGACAATCATGGCCTAAACAGTGACCAAGTAGTGCTTGGCCTGGGACCTATTATTGGTCAATCAATGAGAGCCAGAATGATCTCTGTTCAAGTCTTGAAAACAGGCCCAGAAAAGTGTCTTAGACACACAAAACTAGAAGGTGTCAGAGACAGAATCCAAATCCATATATTCCTGATTCCATGTGCTCTGTATTTCACTTTCCTTGCTTGTTACTATTACCAGGTTACCTAATGTGCTCCCTGAGAAAACAAAAATGACAAAAGACAAAAAATCATCTGGAGCAGACTAAGTATATCTTAAAGAGGTCCATGAGAGAGATGCATCAATGTTGAAAGTGCAGAAGAGCAATTCTGGAGATATATGTAAGGTAGGAAGATACTAACTGGGAAAAACCCTAGATTTTATTACTACTGCAAAAAACAAAAAAAAATGCTTATACAAAAGAAATCTAAGATTTTACCTTACACCCCTGGAAAGAGTGAAGAGGGCAAAAAATGGGAAAAGTCAGAGTTGGGAGGGGGATCATGGAAAGATAGTAACACCATTGTATTGTTTTATTTGATTGCATTATTACATTTTAGAACTCTGATCTGTTCAATGATAAATCCCACGTCCATAGCACATAAGATGAAACATGAAACTCACCCTTCCCCTACTGGTGAAGTTCTCCAGATGCTATTGCTTGTAGCTAGCATTGTGATAATTATACATACATATGCATATATATATACATATACATATACATATATGTATGTATGCATGTATATACACACATATAAATATATATGCATACATACATATATATAAAAGTGTGTATATATGTGTGCAAATATATATGTATATATATGTATATGTATATACATTCCTTAAACATTGTACAGCCTAAATGAAGTTCATAATCACAAATTTGGTCTAACAATTCACACAGGAAAGACCAAGCAGATGAATAATACCTATCATTCTAACAACTATATACAGTTGCTTGCTTAACAATGATATCTTCAACAGGCTCTATGGACAATGAACTGAACCCAAGGTAGAACCACATGCCAGAGAGCAGGATGTAAGACAATAAGAAATTATAGAACACTTTCAATAACTCCATGTTTCTCATGCATCAAAAAAATAATTTAATTTAAAATTTAAAAGAAAGCTTTTAATAACAATCTTCTAGGGGTGAAGCCAAGATGGCAGAGTAGAAGGACAGACCTCTAGAAGCTCTCCACCCAGGCACATAAAATATCTGTTAAAAAATGGCTATAAACAAATTCTAGAGCATCAGATGCCACAAAACAACAGAGTGAAAGAGATTTCCAGCCCAAGGCAGCCTGGAAAGCAGAGAAGAAAGGTCTATCACACTGGGTGCAGAGCGCAGCCCAGTCTTGGTTGCACAGCAGGAACAGGAAGAGAGCAGGCTTCAAGGCACCAGCAGCAGCAACTGCCATCCCCAGATTCCTCAACCCACAAATGCCAAAGGCAGCTCCAAAGGTCAGTGAGAAAGCTCTTTTACCTGCATGACAAGGGAAAGCAGCTATCCCTGGGACCAAGGCGACTGCAGCTTCCATTGTTGGAGCCCTGAACTATACAGCCTGGGGTAATTGAGCAGCTGATCTGTATCTCAGCCCCGAGTGGTGGCCCTGGGGTGAGAAGGAGTACTGGCTGGCATGGTAGAGCTGGAGGCAGTTAAAGAGAGGGAATTCTATTGGCAGATCCTGGGCAGAAAAGGGTGCTTATAGTTGTTCCCAGACCAGAGTGCAGGTTAGGAGAGGAGTAAATTCCTTTCCCTTGCTTTTGTCACCTTGGAGGAACTGAGAACTCACAGGTCCCCAGAGTATAACCTCTGTTTGACAAAGAACTCAAAAGTCAAGTAACTGACTAGGAAAATGTCCGGAAAAGGGAAGAAGAATAAAACAATAGAAGGTTACTTTCTTGGTGAGCAAGTATTTTCTTCCATCCTTTAGGATGAGAAAGAATGATGCATATCATCAGAGGAAGACCTAAAAGTCAAGGCTTCTATATCCAACACCTCCAAAATAGGCATCATCTTACATGAAATTATCAAGGAAAACTGCTCTGATATTCTCGAACCAGAGGGTAAAATAAATATTGAAAGAATCCACCAATCACTGGAAGAGATCCTGGAAGAGATCAGAAAAGAAAAACTCCTAGGAATATTGTAGTCAAATTCCAGAGTTCCCAGAGAAAATATTGCAAGCAACCAGAAAGAAACAATTTGAGTATTGTGGAAATACAACCAGGATAACAGAGGATCTGGCAGCTTCTACAATGAGGAATGGAAGGGTTTGGAATATGATATTCCAGAAGTCAAAGGAACTAGGATTAAAACCAAGAATCACCTACCCAGCAAAACTGAGTATAACACTTCAAGGGAAAAAATGCTTATTCAATGAAATATAGGGTTTTCAAGCATTCTTGATGAAAAGACCAGAGCTGAATAGAAAATCTGACTTTCAAACACAAGAACCAAGAGAAGCATGAAATGGTAAACAGGAAAGAGAAATTATAAGGGACTTACTAAAGTTGAACATTACTTTAATAGGAAGGGATGATATCTAAAAAATAAAATTAGGGGGTGAGAGAAGAATATAATGTGAGGAGAAAGGGAGAAATGGAATGAAGCAAATTATCTCTCATAAAAAGGGCAAAAAAAGTTTTTTCAGTGGAGGGGGAAAGGGGGAGGTGAGAGTAAAAATGTCAAGCTTATTCTCATCACATTTGGTTTAAGGAGAGAATAACATTCACACTCAATTTGGTATGAAAATCTATCTTACACTACAGGAATGTAGGGGAGAAGGGGAGAAGTGGAGTGTGGGGGGATGATAGAAGGGAGGGTAAATGAAAGGAGGGGATAATTAGAAGTAAACACTTTTGAGGAGGGTTAAGGTCAAAAGAGAGAATAGAATAAATTGGGGGACAGGATATGATGGAGGGAAATATAGTTAGTCTTTCACAACATGATTATTATGGAAGTCTTTAGCAAAACTACATATATATATGTATATATATACATATATGTGTGTGTATATACATACATACATACATATATATATAATATATATATATATATTATATATATATATATAGCCTATATTGAATTGCTTGCCTTCTTAGTGGGGATGGGTGGGGAGGGAGGAAGGGAGAGAAGTTGGAACTCAAAGTTTTAGGAACGAATGTTGAAAATTGTTTTTCCATGTAACTGGGAAATAAGAAATGCAGGTAATGGGGTATAGAAATCTATCT
>JAQQSK010013731.1:0-11381 GCA_028658325.1 Potorous gilbertii
TTGCTATGAAGATTCCAGTCTACCAGAAAAACCTCTCGCACACTGTGGTCCTTGCTGTGCACAAAATTCTCCTGGTTCTGCTCCTTTCACTCAGCATCAGATCCAATTGAATTGACCTATTTCTGTCCGTTGATGGGCAATACAAGACTTGTACACTGACAGTTCTTCAAATACTTGTAGATGATGGCAGAGATGTGTTGGTTTGCCCAGAGCAGATGAAATAAACAGCATGAAATCTGTTAAATATCAATCATTTAACACTTAATAAGGGCTTGCACAGCTCTCCCTCACTCAGATCCAAGTAAATTGCAAGTCATAGCATCATCTTGATAACATGGTCCACTTGGAGAACAAAGCACCTGTGTCCCCGGCACTGTGCTAAATGTAGGAGATACAAAAATAGGCAAAAGACATGCCCTGTCTACAAGAAGCTTACAATCTAATGAGGGAGATGACATACAAATTTATATACAAAACTAGTTGTACCTACGCTGTAAAGCAAGCCAGCAGAGAACTGTTTACTAGAGTCTCCTAAAAAAGTAAAAAAATTAAAACCTTAGGTAAAAGGGTTACAGAGAAGAATTTTGAGGGGAAAAAGGTGGTTTTGTAAACAGTATGCCTTTGAAAAGTATAGAGTGTACGTGTGTTTTTGTGGCCAAGATTGTAAAAAACCTTTAAAAAAAAATGGAGGTCATCCCATCTATATAATGTTGGAATGACCTCTAAAATCCCTGGGTCTTAGTTTCTTCCTCTGTCAATTTAGGAGGTTGGTCCTTGATTTCTCTGGCCCCAAATAACCCTGACTGGTTATTCATTTCAAACAGGTGTAGCCTTGCAGATAAATTCACCAATTAGAGAAATCTCCATCAAGGGACCCAGGTCATCTGATCGCCACCCTGCCTGCTTCCAGACAAGGCCTCCAAAGGTCTAAATATAGGGTAAAAGAAGGACAGAGGGAAATACTGAAAATCATTTTCGAGGTATCTAATAATAAATTAACAACTACAAGTCCCAGCATTCCATGCAGTGGGGAAACGGGCCAGGATGGAGACCGGCTGAGCAGACTACAAGTCCCAGCATGCTCTCTAACAAATAGCACAGAATGGACTACAAGTCCCAGGATGCACCTTGTACCGAGAGCCATGCATCCTGGGATTTGTAGTATTGCCCTGCTGGTTCTTTCGGGATGGGGGTTGGGAGCGGGAAACGACAGCAATAAACAAAGTCAAAAGCCAATAAATCAAGTTATTTCATCAATCCATTTCAATGACACCCTCCGCCTTTTCTACAGTCAGTTGAAGAAGCTGAGAGCACACGCTTGCGTGAGTCCTGGAAAATGAAAACAGGACGAGCTTGGGAGGCGGTGAGCATGCGCTCTGACTTAAGTAGTGACTAAAGGGAACGGGATCAGGTTAAGGTGAAAGCGCGCGCACGAAGATAAGGGACGAGGCCAGCGCTCGCGCGTCGTTTCCTATTCCCTCTCCTGGCGGGTGGGGGGTAATGCGTCTGCGCAGGTTTGGGAGGACGATCGCCGCGGGGGAAGAGAATCGCGGCGCCTGCGCACTGAAGCAGCTCCTCTCGCGAGGACGGACGCCATTATCGCATCTCCCCGACAAACACCACGAGAATTCCGCAGCCCACACGGTAATTGCAGCTCCCGCAGCCGGTCGCGTCTCCACCTCCCCCCCTTCCCGCGGGGCGAGAGCGAGAGCGAGATCTCCCCCTCCCCCGCCTCTCCCCTGCTCTCCTCTCCGGGCCTGGCCGGGCCCAGCTCCAGCTCCCACCGCCCGGCCCGGCGTCCGCCTCAGCCCCGGTGCGTCTGGGTCTGGGCCTCGCCGCGCCCCGCCGGACCGGAGCCGCCGCCACCGGGAGCGGGAGCGTGGGGCCGGCCAGGCCCGGCCGCCAACGGCGGCTTCGCTCGGGCCGCTCGCTTTCCGGGGATGGCGAATACCCGGGCGGGGGAGGGGGAGGCGGCGGCGGCCGCCGCTTCCTGGGCGGTCAGCCCAGGATCCAGGCCCGGCGGCGGCCCCAGGGACCGGGAGTCCCGCCCAACCCCCTCCTCGACAGACGAGGAAACTGAGGCCCGGGCAGGGAGGCGGCCTCCCCTTTGGGCTCAAGGGAGCGAGACTCTTTTGGGGAGGGCCTCCGCCTCTATTTTACAGATGAGGAAACTGAGGCCCGAAGGGAGGGAGGCTTCCCCAGCATGGCCACCTCCGTAAGCTAGGCTTGTGAAGTTAGAAGTGAGCTGGTCCAGTACCCCTACTTTACAGGCGGGGAAACTGAGGCCTCGAGAGGGGAAAGTGAAGTGGCCCGAAGCCGTGCAGCTAGGAAACCCTAGGCCGCCTGAGATCGGGAGTCTTGGGAAACGGAATATTCCCCACCTCCTCCCCCTTGAAATGACTGGAGAAGATTGTTTAGTGAATTATTCATGACCCTCCCCCTACCTCCCCCCCTCTTCTTTCCCAAACATAAAGATAATTGCGTTTCTCTTCCTGCTCACCTGATGCTCTGTGTATTGTAAACAGTCCACGTGTCTGTGACCCACTTTTGTACGTTTCCAAAGCCCTCAATTTCTTCGGTTGGGCTTTGCAAACAAAACCTTAATGCTTAAAAACAAAAGAAAATTAGCTGTTTGCCTTTGCTTTTTTTTTTTCCACCACTGACTGTGCAGAGTTTGTATTAGAAAACGAATTTGGATAAATTATAAAAGCATCAGGATTTATATAATTAAATACTTGAAAGTCAAATTACTATCGATTCTGTGATTATTGAGCTTCTCTGTTCATACTGTTGGTCAGTATTCTGTCAGATAATACTTTTTTGTGTGAGTTTTGGTTTCTAAGGCAGTTCAAATTTAAATAATTTTGATGAGATTGGGGAATATTTAATGTTATTTGAACAGAACTCTAAAGGCACTTTCTAGTTTCTGAACTATAATTCTACAGCATATTTGGAGAAGGGATAACTCACTCTAATACTGTGGTACCTAACAAGACTGATTGTAATTAGACATTGTGTTAAAAGGTGTGAATAACAGATTTCTAGATTTTTCCTTTCATGCTCAGTTTTCACATTTTAGATAGGTGTGTTGCAAAGTCTTAGCTCAGTAGTCTCATTGGAACATTACGTTCTATGGTTGTATGAAAAGTATACTAGAAGTTATGTTAGTGGGATTTTTTTTAGAATTGGAACAATATTTAAAGTACAAAGAAACTTGTTAAACTTATCATTATTCCATAAATAAGATACATGGATCTTTAAGTTACTGATTGTTTATGTTTAGTCTGTTTCAGAAAAGAAATCAGGATGTAACCTACTTTGAATTTTGGGAAGACAATCAGAATTTTAGAAATGGAAGGATCTGTAGAGAGCCTCAAAACAGTTCCTTCAGTGATTTTAATAGCTGACTTTTTGCCTTGCCTTATATTATTTTTGGGTATACTGATTTGGCTCTTTTGAATCTTAGCCTTGGTTTTTGCTTTGGTTAGGTTTAAATTTTTTTTTCACTTTTGGTAAACTGGGGCAAAATTCAGACAAATATACACCCACAACACGATCATTCTTGAGATATATTTTAATACTTATACTTTAAGTATAATTTTTTAGTTTTATACTCCTTCATAAATGTGGATTGCAGTTTCTCTCCATGTTCGTTTTCAGTTGTTGCTAAGGAATTAATGCTGCCACCTTGTTGAGGTCTCTGGGTTTTGGCTTGCAGTGTAACAGCATCTTAACTGGGTCCATCTTTAGAGCCTTTGCATTCTGGTAGCACTTGCCAGATCTGACCCTTTATGGGGGTGGAGGAGTGTTGAGAACCCCTGGCCACATCAAACTTTAATAATGTCTCAGCTGGTCCCTCCATGGATGTGTTCTTAACATAACTTTCAGTTTGTGAAGAGGAGGGGAACATTTTCACCTGGGAGGGGAAAAAAAGTTCCTGAGAGGGGAAGGTGGTGGATAGGGGGAGGGAGTGAGCATTTGTTAAGTGCTTATCTTGTGTTGGACACTTTACAAATATCGTCTCGTTTGATAATTATGCTGCCAAGGTGTGAGATGTGAGGGGAAGTACTGCCCAGTGAAAAGAGCTTTGACTGGAGGAATCCAGAGGTGGGACTGGCAGTCTGATTTGTCTTGAGTGACTTGGAATGGTAACTTAGTCTTTAATTTCCAGTACCCTCCTCATCTGAAAACATGTGGGTACTTAGACTAGGCCTCTAAGGATAGTTGCAGTTCCCAAATTCTGATTATTTGTTTACAATAATAGAAATATTTGGGGGTTTGTGGTGGGTTAGGTTTGCACTCCATGGCTGTGAAAATTTTTTCTTCTGGGTGAGAAGTCGTCTGAATGGCTTTGGCCCAATTATAACTCATGGCTGAACTTTGACTCTGCCAAGCCAGTTGTCTTGGGAAAAGCTAGATTAATTCAAACAAGTGGCCCCGAAAGGGGTCAAGTAGAATGGTTTAGGATGGGCATGTAGCTGGAAAACCTATGGTAAACTTGAACTTATTGAAGAAGAAGAACTTTGGAACAATGTCGTGGTTAGGAGGGAGACACAAAGCAATGAGAAATATTTATGTTTCACTTGACGCTCCCATCAGAGTGCTGCATAATTGCCAAATAGAATAAAGATTGAGCAACTTGAAATTTTGTATTGTTGACTAACTACTGTCTCAAAAGTTTATTTGAATAGTAAGGATGAAGATATATAGATATATAGTATCTATAATATAGATATCCCTAGACATATGTAATAGATACATTTCAACAAAACCCACTGCAAAATGAGATTTTATTCAATAAAGGTGTATCACTTGCTTAATGTGTGTAAGGCATTGGGCTAGATGGTAGGGATACAAAAGTGACAGTTTCTGTCCTGGGCAGCTTAGCCTTTTGGGGTGGGGAGTAGGGATGTGACATACATAGACAACTAGATTAGAAGATGGTGAAAGGGGCAAAGAAGATCCAAAGTGTCTTACAAAAATTTGAGAAGGGAGGAACAGGGAAGGAACTTCATGGAAGGACAAATCTGAACTGTAGTTTTGAAAGAATCTGGGTTTTTTAGCAGACAGTGTGTTTTGGCCATTGAGGACATAGGCCAAAACATAGGACAACCTACGTTGTGTACAGAGGTGGGAGGTGTTGGATATTTGGGGAACAGCCAGAATTCTAGTGGTTGGAATGTATAGGTTGTAAAGGAACTTAATATGGAACAAGCCTCCAGAGTTGTTTGGAACTAGATTTCATATGGCAAACCCCTTTGTCTCCCTCCAATTTAAAGGAAGCTTGTTGGCAATCTTGGAACCCCGGTAGAATGATCCTCCTGATCATCTCTGTACCTGGTTTTATAGTTGACCTGTTGGTTAGGGGGCCTGAGCCCTGAGTAGCTAGCTATAGGCAACTTTGTTGGTCACATAACTGCCATCCCCTAAGGCCTAGTTCAGGAATTAAAATTTTACCAAATGATTAACAAGAAACAAGAAGTTTCAAAACAGAATTTTCAGGCACATATTTGATTCTTCACCTTTTATCAGTTGCTGAGGCAAATGTTAGGAGAGATCTGCAATGACACTGATTGCCAAGCATGGCTCCTGAGGGAAGAGCAGCACAGACCACTACCACAAAGCCACAATATGGGTGATAGCTAAAACATTGGAAATGACCCTCAAGTCAACCAGTATGTTGTAATTATACTGACTTTTATTTGAAACTGGTCACTAAGTCACATGTGCCTACTTAACTTTGTAATCTGTTGCCTGTGGGACAGTTTGCCTCATTTCAAGGCTGTGGCTGTTGTGCATTGGTTGTGTGTTAGGGACAAAAAGCTGATGAGTGGGGTGTGTGTAAACTGGCAGAGTGGGAACTGCCATTGCAGGTTCTAATCAATTAATGTTTTATTACTGATTCAGACCCACCTTACTTCTGATCTCTCTGGTCCCCTTCTTTTGGGGTATTTCCCAATAGAATGTAAGCTCCTTGAGGGCAAGGACTCTTTTTTCTTTGTCTTTGTATCCCTAGTACAGTGCCTTACACGTAGAGGTGCTTAATAAACTTTTTTTTGTATGGTGTCCAAATTATTCTGTGGAAATGCAGGATAAGTAAGATTTGGAACTGAGTAAACTGCTTGTTATAATTATGACCAACTTAAAATGACTTTAAATAAAAAAATAGTGTTTTTAAAAGTTGTTTACTTCCCAGGTTTTATACATTCATATGTTTTTCTTTATAAAGTCACTCTTTCCTCCCTTTATATTTTTATAAGTATGTTTGAATTCAGAGCATGGCAATATAAACACATTTGTGGTCAATAACTCTTAGCACAATTTAAAACTACTGCATGTAATGCAGGTGTAGTAAATAAAGGTTTGTTGTTTTGGATTTCCATTTCAAATGTGTAGTGTTCACCCAGGATCACACCAGGAATGATAAAATGCAATTCACTGTGAACTTAATCCTTAAAAGTTTTGTGAGGTGATTTTATTAGGAAAAATGAAGTTTGAATTCTAGGAAAAACTAAAGCTCCACAATTACGCGGTTCAATTTGACCATAGCCCAGAGTAGAAAACAAATGGGTGTGTACACTAGAACAACTGGCAGTGGGTGAGAAACATTCAAGATCAAATTGAAAGTTCTGGGAGTCATTGTTCAAGGCATTGTTTCTATAGTTTACTTCAAAGTCCTTCAAAGACATTTTAAAATCTTAGGTCTACAGTATTAATGTTGATCTATTAGGTGTTTTGATGACCAGATTGAAATAAAATGAACCTTAGCCCATTTGTAAGTTCATCCCTACATTGACTTTCCACCATTCCATGTTTTATTCTTTCACTACCTTCTAAGCAGAAAACAGCTTTGTTGTATTTATGTGTCAGGACTATGATAAGGGAATGGGAGGACTAGGTGGCAGTCATGATGCTAGGGGTATAAGCAGTATTTTCCAAAAGATTACTTTTATTTTGCCTCTCTATGATGATGAGGACCTATCTTCAATATTATAGTTACTTTTGAGTTTTTTCCTAGCAATTATTTTTTTTCTACTGGACCATTCCCATAGCCCATGTCTCCCTCTCCTTCCCCAATAGTTAGACAACATGGATTTACAAGTCAGCTGGATATCAGAGGTGTAAACTATAGTCACAGAATAAAAGGAAGTGATCTTAGGTACTGAATCCACACTCAGTTGTACTAATTACCATGATGATTGGATTGAACTAATGAATTTGACAGGAGAACAGATTGGCATCTGTACCTCACTATGTTTATGGGTAGTTGGAACAGTAAGATGTCCAGGAATTAAGTAAACATTAATTCATCCACACCCAGTAACAGGATGGTGAAATTCACAATGAATTCTACATCCATGCACAAATAATTGATTTCTCCCCTATTTTAAGCAAAGCTTACCTCTCCATGTTTTCTTTGTGTGAGAAATCAAGAGACATATAGTGGTAAGTAGGTTTTAATTAAAATCAAAAGCTCAACCAAAAGACTGAGTCCACAGGCATCCTTCGTGTTCCTGAACATTTTAAACTTCCATGAAGATGTCTATATTACCAGATGTGTAGCTAACTCAAGGCTGAGTGACACTGCATCACAGAATCAGGAAGGATTCAGAAAGATGAAGAGGGCATTGTTCTTCCAGATGACTTTTGAGGTCCCTCTACACATCTGCCACTCTGGGGTTCCGTCAAAATCAGTCAACAAGGATTCTTAAATGACTATTGATATTCAAAACTTAGAAGAGTCTTCAGGGGCCCGTTTTGTTTCACCCTATCACATTTTTTTAATTGTCAACAAGCACAGTGGAATTGTAGACGCTGTACTCTAATACCTTTTAAGTCAATTATGTGTCTGTAAATAATGTGATCTCTTATAGGGTATTGCTTGCAAAAGCCTTTAGTTATTTTCTTAACCATTTATCAAGCATGCCTTCCGAGGCATGTGTATGAATGAGTGAAAAAATATTTAAGTGCTTACTGAGAGTCAAGGTGGGTTAGGTGCTAGGTAGTGGATATAAATACAAAATCACACCATTCCTGACCTTAAGGAGCTTATTTTAATAAAGAAGGCTATTAGCAGTTTGGCATTAATCAAGTCTGAATTTTTTTTTACCGGCTTTTGGCATAGTAATAATAGTAGTTATAAATGGTATCATGCATTGAGGTTTGTGAACATCTAAATTTTATCTACACACCAAGGGAGGTGCTATTATTCTCCCCATTTTAAGTTGAGGAAACTTAGAATGGCAGAGTGCCCAGGATCACCCAGCCTAGTGTCTGAGGTTACTTTTGAACCCAGGCCTTTCTGACTCCCAGTTCAGTGCTCTATCTGCTATGCCACCTTTCTGATACCTTGAGAAGTGTTCCCTCAAAGCGCTCAAAATGCTGTAGCCTCCAGCATTGGTATAGAGGATTAATTACAAAAAAAAACAGCAAAGAGATGAGTTAGAAGACTGTCATAGCAGTGGGTGAAGAAAGTTTGAAGCAAGTAGTGATATTTGAAACAGAATAGTAGTTTCCTAGAGATGTTTTTATAAAAAAGTATTTTTTTTATCAACTAGTGTTTATCTGCCTCTCTTTTTCTCACCTATCCTAGCCCCAGTTGAAAAAAAAAAGGAAAGAAACTAAACCTTTGTAACATATGCATAGTCAAGCAAAGCAGATTCCCATATTGGCCATGTCCAAAAACATCTCTCTCATTCTGCATTTTGAGTCCGTCCCCTATTGCAGGAGTTGGTGGGTAGCACCATGCCCCAGCATTGGGCCACTGGAACCATGGTTTGTAACTGCAGGGATCAGCGGAAAGAGATTGTGTTTGTCCTTTGTTTTCAAAGAAGACTAGGACATCAGAGAAATGATGACATGACTTGCACTTGACTTTGTTTTGAGTGAGGGTGGGCTATGCAAGGTCACCATCCTCACTTCTCCTCCAGAGCCATCTGAATCCAGTGACCAATATTCATCAGGATGATTGGAGATGGCCCAGGATACAATACGAGACCTTGGCCTTCTTAGGCTGACCTTTCTCAAGTGAAAGAGAAACTTTATCTGGTCACCTGCTAGATATAGGGGCTCTGTACTTCTTATACCCACCTCTTGCTTTGCCTTGACTATAAATATATTTTTTACAATAATTTAGTTTATATTTTTTCCTTCTTTGTTTTAAGTTAGGGGTGGGAGGGAGAGAAAATAAATGCTTATTAATAAAACTAGAATAATTAAAAGAAAAAAGAACACTTCTCTAAGAACCTACTGTTCTCTGTTTCAGTATTAGCTTGCTTCAGGCCTTTGTCCCTTGCTACTATTATAGTGAGAAGAGTCAGGGATGGTGTCATGAGTTTATGGCTTTCAAGGGGAGAGAAGAGTCATGCCTTTTGTAGCTCTCTGGAAGGGAGGAGACACCAGGTGCCTGGCCCCTTTGGTCATATTGAATTTGAGATGATAGTGGGAGATATAAGTGTTTAGAAATAGATGAGACTAGAGCATAAAGGAGAAATCAAGGCAAGAGTTGTAACTTTGGAAGTGTCTTGCTTCGAGTTAAAGCCTTAATAAGAAGAGAGGAGACAAGATCTGGGATAAAGTCTTGGGGAAGACCCTCAGGGAGCTGTCAGCAGTACAAGATTAATCTGAAGGGTAGGAGAACCATAGAAACCAGAGGCTGGGAGAGTTGTAAGAAATGGATGATGTTTAGCAGTGCTAAGATGCTAAAGAGAAGAATCAAGGAAGCTGAGTTCTGAGAGAAGGTAGTTGAGGGAATTCCTGACCCTGGAGACAGCAATTTAGTTAAGTATTGTCAGCAGAAGCACGTTAGTGGGGGAATCTGAAAGATGTAGGAGGATGCTTTGCTGCTCTTTCCGCTACATAGGTGTGTAAATCTATCATTCAGCTTCCCTGGGCCTCAGTTTTTCATCTGTAAAATGGAGAGGTTCTTAACCTGGGATCCATAAATTTATTTTCAAAATGTTTTGAGGACTGTATTTCAATATAATTGATCTTATTTGTAATTGTATGTGTTTTATTTTATGAATTTAAAAACATGATTTTGAAAAGAGGGGGTCATACAATTCATCAGAATACTAAAAGGGTCCATGAAACAAAAAGGAACTCTTGGACCAGATAATCTCTGGGGTTTCTCTCAGATCTAAAATCCTACGATTTCCATGTCATAGATAGAAGTGATAGTTAGGAATCCCGTGTCTTAGGGGTTTGAGCATTGGTATCTAATGGAACCATTAGATCATGGTATATAGGCGTTTAAATGGGAAATTTTTAATGGGAATTTTTAATGGGAAAACTGGTGCTGATCTGAAGGCAATAAGAAACTGGCAAGTGCTCTAGAGGAAAGAGATTGAAATACAGAGGCCCCAGGGGAGGCAAGAAGAAATGGGATCTAGGGTACAGGTGGGGAGGGCTCACTGTAGAGAGGAGGTATGTGTTTCCTTTGATACTTCAGGGGAAAGATGATAAATTTAAGATATTGTGGAGCTGAAGGAGAAAGTGCCTGAGGGAACTTGCCTGAGATGTACTTAATCTTCTCTGTAAAGGAGAGAAATGTGCACTTGTCCTGTGAGTGATAGAGAAAGGATGAGGCCTAAAGTGACTTCCTCAAACATCAGGATGGCATTGTGGAGATGTTTTGATGATGCCATAATAATGAGGTTTGAAGAAAAGTAATAAACCACATTTTATTTCCCTTTAGGCTAAGTTGTTAATGGCAAAGTTCTTCTAGTACTGTTCCTTTCACTCAGCATCAGTTCATATAAGTCCTTCCAGCCCTCTCTGAAGTCTTCCTGTTCATCATTTCTTATAGCACAATAGTATTCTATTACATTCATTTACCATAATTTATTCATTCCTTAATTGATGGGCATCCCCTTGATTTTCAGTTTTTGGCCACCACAAAGATAGCTGCTATAAATATTTTTGTACATGTGGGACCCTTCCCCATTTTTATGATCTCTTTGAGATACAGTCAAAGGGTATTTGCTGGGTCAAAGGGTATGCACATTTTTGTAGCCCTTTGGGCATAATTCCAAATTCTCTCCAGAATGGTTGGATCAGCTCACAGCTCCACCAGCAATGAATTAGTGTTCCAACTCTCCCACATCTTCTCCAACATTTATCATCTTCCTTGTTTTGTCATGTTAGCCAATCTGATAGGTGTGATGTGGTACCTCAGAGTTGTTTTGATTTGCATCTCTCTAATCAATAGTGATTTAGAGCATTTTTTGATATGACTATAGATAATTTTAATTTCTTCCTCTGAAAACTGCCTGTTCCTATCCTTTGACCATTTATCAATTGGGGAATGACAAGCTGAGATTTTGTTGAAAATGCTTTTTTTACAATAGGATTTTAAAGTAGTTACCATTATCGAATAAAAC
>JAQQSK010013732.1:0-11381 GCA_028658325.1 Potorous gilbertii
GCCACTGGAGGTTATTGAGTAGGGGAGTGATATGGTAGAACCTGTGCTTTAGGAAAGTCACTTTGGTGACCAACTGGAAGCAGGAAGGCAGGCTCCCTCAGCGGGACTATTGTCTGTGAAGTCATTGATTTTTATTTGGTTGATTCTAGTCTTCAGGGGGAGTCCTTTACTTGAATAAAGTTAGCACTTTGCCTTCTAAGCTATTCTTGCAATGCTAGCTATTTTTAGTTGTTTTGCAGTTCCGAGGTCAAATAATGCATTTCCTATAGTTCCACATTTTATTTCTTGATTATTGATCACTGTTGTGAACTTCCATGATTGGTGGAAATAGGTATTGAATGCTGGGCCGTCCAGCTCCTGTTCAGGCAGCCACCTTATCCAGAATTTCCATCTTTATAACCTTCTGGACATCTCTGTAGAAGTGAACACTCTCTCCTGGATACTTCCCTCTAGATTTTCCTGATACTGCTCTTTCTGGATTTTCATACTTACCTCTTCATTCCTTCTTAGTCTCCTGAACTAACTCTGTCACCATGCCTTTTGCACCAGCTGCACTGACTGGAAACATCTACCTTGGACCCTCTCCTTCTTTCTTGGTCATCACATCAGCTCTCATATCTATGCTGAAGACTCCCCTCTTTCCCCTTTTCTTAGCTCCAGCCCCATATCACAAACTGCTCAATGGTTCCTTTCTAAAAAACCTTAATTTTGTCTTTTCCATTTTTAAAAATGAAATTTTAAAATCTATATTTTATCTATATGTTATGTTTCCAACTCCCCCCAAAACATTGAGATAAAAACCACCCCAACATATGCAGTCAGTCACAATAGATTCTCATGTTGGCCATGTTGACAACTGGAATCCTTGATGTCAGTAGACTTGGAGAGTCTTTCAGAGTTGTTCTTTTTGTTCACGTTATTCTCTGATTGTGCTTAGTGTGAAGACTTACTAAAAGTTGCCCCAGGTTTCTCTGATCCAGGAATGGGGAACCTGCAGCCTCAAGGCCACATGTGGTCCTCTATGTCCTCGGGTGCAGCAGCCTTTTGACTGAGTCCCAGTTTTACAGAATAGATCCTTTTATTATGGGGAATTGTTCTGAGATGACAAGAAGTGAGGGATAAATGAGAGAGAAGTGGAAAAACCAGGGTTTCTGATGTAAGTGACTGTACATTTAAGTTGCTTGTCCACTTGGATCTTAGGGTAGTATATAGAACGTAAGTTAGGGGTCTCAAATTAATTTCTGTCATCTGTAGAGAGAACTCAAGACCCATGTTTGTATTTTGGGGTTTATTGAATATGAGGTTCCTATACTAGTTTGTTCCTGAACCTGGTCTATCAGGGGAGGATGCACAGGTGTGTGCACATGCACATGCACACACATGCACAAAGATAAGTACATAGAAAGTAAGCACTGGAGGAAGGAAGTACCAGCTACGGCAGTGGGCAGCGTGTGGTGGGCATCAGGGAGGGAGGGGTGTCACCTGAGCTGAGCCTTGAAGGAAGCCCGGGACTGAGGAGCTTTAAGTGCTTCAGATTAAAACATAAACACGAGTGCAAACTTGTGCTTTTGGGTCTAAAAAAAATATTTCCTTGATACAAATGTTCCTTCCCTTTGAGGTTTACCATCGTAATGTTTCTTTTTATAACAATTTGAATCCCAAAGCAGTTGTTTTACAGCTGGGAGTGGATACACTAGCGGGAGCCCGTGTGTGTCCATTTGGTCCGACTACCGGACATCTCTCAGTGACAGCTGGGGAACTTTACTTTGGCAGAAGGGGAGCGTTCACTGCAAGGGTTACCTTAGTTGGATTACTCTATGTTCTTTAGATCTGTAAAAATAGGATCTTGTTTACAAATGGGCAGAGGAAAGCTCCAATAAACAAAAGATTTCAAAGCACGTTCCTTTGTTGGCTGAGTGAATCAAGCACGTGGGGCAGCCTCCTTGTCAATACACAGTAGTTGTTTTCTCACTGTTAGCAAAGCCAGGTGTGTGTGAGCCACGTTTGTGTAAGATGTTTGCCTCAGGGTACTTTCACCTGCTTGGACCGGATTCGTCCTCTAGGCTGAATCCAAGCAAGACCCCCAGGAGGGAAACTGAGTGGAACTGAAATAATCTGAAAGTACTTTAGGAACCTTCAATTGCCTTCTTAGGGTCCTCTGTTGATACTTTGTATTAATTTGTTGAGAGAGATCTATAGTCAAGGAAAGCAAATGGAGACATGTGAAAGGGTCCTTTGTGTTCATGGTGATTCTTTTGAGGATGCCCTTGCTTGGTGTATCCTTTACTTACGTGACAGAATCTACATTTCGTTGGACAGCCAGGCTGCATGCATCAGTTATGGTACTTCAAAGAGATTCACTTTTTTCTTTATTTTTTGGCTTATTTATATTTTTAATTTATTCTGTGATAGAGAAAGCTGGAAACTGCTAAGGTGAGTACTGTGTGAAGATGCTGGGAAACCACTAACCCTAGTTCTTTATTCTGTCCACTGACTATCATATGATGGTCAGATAGTTGTGAACCATTGAGCAACAGTGGAAGGAAGAAGAGGCATTGAGTAGGGGCAGATGCTTAGATTCTGTGAATGGAAAGAATGAGAATGACGTCGATGCCTAAATGAACTATGAATAATTGATCAGATGTGGAGTAAGACTATGGAACTAAAACATCCAGAGTTAGTTGTGTGTGGGAGTAGCCAGGACTGAAGGTTAGGTCTGTGCTGGGTATATGGGGAGTAAGTTTTAGCTCTTGTCTCTACCTTCCGTGGGCGCTGATGATGCTAAGCCCTGGACAGGTAAGTTTTAATGAGCCTCAGTTGGTATGGAAAAAAAATTAAAGAGCGTTAGATGAAACCCTAAAGAACCCAGAACAAATAAATGATTCCAGTAGTGTCTGAATCCTTAGATAGGAGGATCCTCAATCCATTGAGGCAGATCTCCTCTTATTATTTTGAAAAGGCGAGTGTTCCTTGGGGTGGGCTTGAAAGAGTTTCAGAAAAAGTAAACATTGTGATGAACTCTTGAAAGGGTATGGGAAGAGACAGTATTGCCTTGCTAGGCACTTTTGAACCTGGCCAGGTCACCTGCTGCTATGGTTTGCAGTGATTCAAAGCCATGCAAGGGTTCATCCATTTGGGGTTGACCTGGCCCACTTGATGAAAGCCAAGAGACAGATGATTAAGGCAGCTGTTTATCATGATCGGGGAGCTTCAGAAAGAGGAGCAACAGCTCCAAGTGCACACTCATGTGACTGTGGTTCCTGGCTTTGGAGGTCCACCCATTAGGAGCCACAGTTTCAATGGGAGCCAAGAAGTTGAGAAAACTGTTCTTGTACAAATGAGTTTGCTTAGCTGTTATGGCTGTGAAAAAGGAGGGATACTTGAGTAGTGTAAAGGTGGGGATGAAAAAGTCCTAGAAAAAAACACAAAAAGTGGGAACAGCTTCAGGTCTTTTTGGGAACTTTTTCAGTTGTGGGAGCTTCTTTGGGCAATGTGAAGGTTGGCTGCTCTATTGGACTGTGCCCTTGAGAGGTATGGGCTAGTTCACCATGGGCTTCAATCTGTGAGCACAGTAGAGGAGATAAAGTGGCCTTATTGTTGAAACATTTGGTGTGAGGCAGGAGCCATGCTTTGGTGGGAAGACTGTGGATGGCCAAATGCATGCCTGATCCCAAGTCATGGGGAAAAGCGTTCAGATACACATGGGAATATTGAGAAAAAATACCCTTCAATATATTGACTAACTTGAATTTTGAAAAATTGGCCTTGCTCCAAAGGGTTCTCTGCAGGCTTTGTATGTGACAGACTTGCACAAGGGCACACACTGACCTGGCACCTGGCAGTGTGGCGAATAGGGGCCATGGCTTGGCTTTGTCCAGGAGATAGGAGGAAGAAAGGTGAGGTTTTAACTTTATTCTTTAAGACCCAATCCGAAGTTTGTACCCGTTTGTGGTCAGTCTAGATTTTCTTTTTTAAAATGTTAATAGAAAGAATGGTGAATGATATAATGAGAATATGATGGAGAGACAAATGAGCACCTCTTGGAAGTCGCTTTGAAAATGTTCACAGGCTTTGTGGAGATGTTTGGAGGAAAATGAGCCATATCACACTCTGATTGAATATTTTCCAATTGGCATAGCTCCAGGAGATTGTTTGAAAGCTGTGAAGATGATGACTTTAACATGGCGCATGTTGAGTGCAGGCTGGTAGCAGACATTTGGGATGACTGCTACCTCGGGGGTGATGTATCCACAAGTTATGACATAGAAAGTTGGGGTTGGAACTCGTCTTGAGACCACTGAGGTTGATCATGTTACCCAGTCCCAGGTGTAACCCTCTTTGGGACAAGCTAGAGAAATAGGTGTTTTTTTTTAAAAATAGCAACCAAGATACTAAAGCTATTGAGGATAGATAGATGCCTAACTTCAGTTAAATCACCTTGAACCTCCCATGCTCATGGAGCTTGTGGGAAGATGGTGATAAAAACTGCCCTCTCATTGGATTTTGAATTAGAGAAACGAACTCAAGGGAATTTTTTACAAAGTTTTCAGATCTTTACAAAGTTTACTTGGCACATGAGTTCAATGATACCCCTTATGTGAGGTTTGAACTCAAGTCCAGTGAAATTGAGCAGCTTGCCTAGTCCTTAGTTTATACCTATTGACAGCAAGGGACTAAGAAGAGGGTGAATGGACAGATGTACTTCCCTTTCATAATCACCTTCAATAGTATTTATGATGTTTATGGAGAGATTGAATGGAAAAGCCTACATGCAAAAACCATTATCGTACTTTTTCTTTTCTTATTGCTATAGCTAGCATTTCTATTACAATATTGATAATGGATATCCTGACTGCCCCAATCTTATTGGGCAGGCTTCTAGTTTATCTCCATTACAAATAATGCTTACTATCAGTTTTAAATATATACTACCTATTTTAAGAAAAACTACATTTATTCCTGTGCTTTTGATAGAAATTTTTAATAGAATTAAGTGTTATATGTTGTCAAATTCTTTTCCCTTTTAAAAAATAGGTTAATTTAATATTTAATTTCCTCCCAATTACATGTAAACAATTAACATTTGCTTTTTGAAATTTTGAGTTCTAATTCTCTTCCTCCTTCCCCTTTCCCTCATTGAGAAGGTAAGCAATTTGAAATAGCTTATACATGTGCAGTCATGCAAAACCTATTTCCATACTAGTCATATTGTGGGAAAAAAGCACAGACCAAAAAACCAAGAAAAATAAAGTGAATAAAAGTATGTTTGTATGTGCATTCAGACTCCATCAATTCTTTCTCTGGAGATGAATAGCATTTTTCATCATTAAGTCCTTCAGAGTTATCTTGGATTATTACATTACTGAGAATAGCTATGTCATTCACAGTTGATCATTGTACAGTGTTGTTGTTACTGTGAACAATATTCTCCTGGTTCTGCTCATATCACTTTGAAGTTTGTGTAAGTCTTTCCAGGTTTTTCTGGGAGCATCCTACTTGTCATTTCTTATAGTACAACGGTATTCCATCACACTTGTTCACCATTCCCCAATTTGTGGGCATAACCTCAATTTCCAATTCTTTGCCACCACTAAGAGAGCTATTGTAAACATTTTTGTACATGTGAGTCCTTTTCCTTTTTGTTTTTAATTTCTTTGGGATATAGACCTAGTAGTGACATTGCTGGATCCAAGGGTATGCACAGTTTTATAGCCCTTTGAGCATAGTTTCAAATTGCCCTCCAGAAGGTGCATCAGTTCACAACTCCACCAACAATGCATGTGTCCCAATTTTCCCACATCCTCTCCAACATTTGTCCTTTCCTTTTCTGTCATATTATCCATTTTGATAGGTGTGAGATAGTACTTCAGAGTTGTTTTAATTTACATTTCTCTAATCAGTAGTGATTTAAAGCATTTTTTCATACGACTAGATAGCTTTGATTACTTCATCTGAAAACTACCATTTCATATCCTTTGACCATTTATCAACTGGGGAATGGTTCTTATTTTTATAAATTTGACTTAGTTCTCTACACATTTGAGAAATGAGGCCTTTATCAGAGAAACTTGCTATAAAAAATTTTTCACAGTTGTGATTGATAACTGTATTTAACTCCATCCTATTTCCCCCTTTTTAATCCTATTCTCTCTCTTCTTTGACCCTGTTCCTCCTCAAAAGTCTTTTGTTTCTAGAACTGTTTCTGATAGATTTAGCCTTTTGCAGCAATGCAAGGACCTAAAACATTCCCAAAGGACTCGATGCAAAATGCCATCCACATCCAGAGAAAGAACTATGAAATTGGAACGCAGAATGAAACAGACCATTTGCTCTTGTGTTATGTTTTGGTTTGGTTTTTCTCATGGTTTCTCCCATTTGTTTTAATTCTTCTATGCAACATGACTAATGTGCAAATGTGTTTAATAAGAATATATTCGTAGAATCCATATAAGATTGCATGCTGTCTCTAGGAGAGAGGGATGAGGGAGGGGGAGAAAATTTAAAATTTATGGAAGTGATTGTTGAAAAATGAAAAAAAAATTAATTTTTAAAAAAGTTTTTAAAAAGGTTTTTACTTCTGACTACTACCTTTTTCAATCTTTCCATTTCTCCTAGTTATTAATGTAGCTGTGGAAAATTTTTATCCCTTGAGGTTTCAGTTACACTTATAATTCAGTTAGATTTATGGTTAAATTTATTTTTTTTTCATTTTCTTAGATTTATCCATCTCAGCAACTTTAGTTTTGGAATTGGTGCTTTGTGACTAGTCCAGACTTCATGCCTACTCCACTTTGATTTAAGATGCTCCTCTCTATTGCAGTAGATACTTGGCCCCTGGATACTTGTGCTGACCTCTATCTCCACTAGTTAAGACCCCATAGATCTTTGAGTTCAGAGTTTTGGATCTCCCTGGCCCTCTGTTGTATCTCAGGGCATAGTTTAAGGTACCTCAGAAGCCCTGTTGCTTGGTCAGTCCAGGTATGAACACTATGACATTATATTTGACCATCATTGTGTGGGGCTTCAACTGCTGTTGCTCACCGGTATGTCCAGGCTCCCCAACTTGGAAGTTACTGACCATCTAGGGCACAGAGACTTGTAGGCTATCTGGATCCCTTGGTAGGCTCTGACTTTGTCACTAGGGACCCTTTCTTTTTCTCTTGAACTCCTGGCTGACTTTTTGGGTAGCCATGAATTGGAAGATATCATTTCCTTTAGTTTTTTTTTCTTTGGATTTCTTAAGCATTTTCAGTCTGGTGTTAACTGCAAGCTTTTTTTGGAGTAGTTACATGTGTCCTGGGCAGACTGCCCTCCTCTTCAATTAGCCCTCTTGACCAGTAGAGGAAAAATCGTTTTAGAATAGAAATGTGTATCAACTCCTTGTGATTAATTTTGCAGTTGAGAGAACTTCCATGCTACTTAGGAAGTAGGCAGTAGGAAATGTAAATGATTAATAACCTGTCTGCCTGAAGACCATTGGGCAATGGGTGAGTTAGGTTCAGGATAAGGTCCAGTATTTTGGAGTGGTTAGAGAAATCAAGATACTTATTTCCTGGGAAAGCCTTGGATGAGTATGTTGGAGTGTTTCAGAGGAAAAGATCTTATAAAGAAGTAAACAATGAATGATTCTTAGAAAATTCCTATAAAAAAGATTAAGATGTAAAGTAGCTTCAGAGGACTAAATACCAGCTTCAAAGAATAAAATGATACTAGAGATAACTTCCTTGGCAGATGGAAAGTGGGTAAATATGCAATATGGATGACTACAACCCTGTCTTTTTCAGCACTCCTGAGGTATGGATGAGTACTGGTCCAAAGGATGTCCTAGAAGCAACTCTGCCTCTCCACCAAAAATGTGTGGAGATAGAAGCTAAGGATCATCTTGATTGGTTTGTGGATGGTGGATTTTAATCTTCTGGAATTTTCTCCGACTCCAGTGAAGTGGTCAACAGACAATGTGGATCATTTCTTCCATGTCTATTTCAGTACTCCTGATATATGGAATCAGAATGGCAAATAGTTGTGCCTTCTAAGATGTATCAAACTTTGGATTCTTTGGTATCCATATGCCTTGGTTTTTCAAGGATGGAGAATTAGTGTGTGTAGGAAAATCGACTGTGATGCTATAGGCCCAATGTTGAACTTGAAAAGGCTGTGGAAGTTTGGGGGAAAACAAGTTTGTCCCCTCAAATGACTTGAAAAGCTTGCATGAAGCAAGTTGAGTCATTTCTGTTTTGTTTTGTTTTTTGTTTTTAACTATTGTTAAAATTTTCCTATTCCAGGCAAAGAGGGCAGCAGGCAGTGTGGATCATTGCTACCCTGTCTACCTTCACAGAGGTATCCAACTTGAGACTGTATAATACTCATGCCTTTGTTCCCCAAAGATGGAAGATCAGTAGTAGAAAAATAGACTGTGATGCTGTATTCCCTTTGCAGAACTGTAAAAAGGAGGTGGGAGTTTGGGGAAAACAACTTTGTTCCCTCAAACAACTTGAAAAGTATTCAAGGAAACATGCAGCAAATTGAGTCATTTCTTTCTGGATTTTTTTTTACCATGGCAGTATTTTCCTATTTCAAGCAAAGAGGGCAGCAGGCAGCATGGATTATTGCTACCCTGTGCGACTTCACAGAAGTATCCAATTTGAGACTATGTTCAGGTTCAAGGATGGAAGATCAGTAGGTCTTTTAAAAAATGGACTGTGATGCTGTATCTCCATTGCAGAACTTTAAAAGGCTGAAGTCATTTAGGGGAAACAAATTGTCCCCCTAGATCCCTTGAAAGACATTCAGGGAAACATGCTACAAGTTGATTTGTTCATGAGTTTTTCATCATGGCGATATTTCCATCTCAAACAGAGGGCAGCCGGCAGTGGGGAGTATTGTTACCCTGTCTGTGCCTTTGTAGAGGTATCCAGTAGAGGTATCCAGCATGAGGCTGCATGATACTCAAATGCATGAGAAAGAAAGTTTAAGCAAGTAAAGGTAAGGAGAATGGATGGAGCATTAAAGGAAAGTGGAGTCCTTTTGCACTCACCTTGTGAAAGGAGCATAATGTGAAGTAAGGTTTGAGAGTTTGAGAAATAGGTTAGAGGAGGTTTATTATCTCATTGATAGGAGAAGGAAAACTTTCTCAAGAAGTTTCTGTTAGCAATTTCAGATAATACAAGTTATTAAATTACCTGTAGATGCAATATAGAAATAAATTTGCAGCATGGAATTATTTTCATAAAGCTATGAAACTTCTGTCCTTTTAGGCCCATTAGAAGGGGTGTCCCTATCTTTAGAGCCTCGTGGACTGCCACCATGAATCTTTTGAAATCAGCTAACTGAAAGTGGTGAGCTCTATAATTTCAGGTGTTGGCAGGTAATGGGCTTCAGGGAAAGTTGAAACTACGAATGTAAGCATTTTTTACTATAAATTCAGGTTTGATGTGTCGAAGTTTTTCCTGAAACCAGATTAAAAAGCAATATTGTTTAAATTGAGATGTGTCGCCTGGTAGGATCATTGTGGAGAATAAGAACTTAATGCAAAATATACTCAATATTGGGCATTAAGGTGATAGATTTGGAAACTACATGGATTCCCAAATTCAAGTGTGATCTCAGATGATTATTGGCCATGTGACCCTGAGTAAATCACTTCACCTCTTTTTGCCTCAGTTTCCTCATCTGTAAAATAGGGATGGTAATAATAGCACCTACCTCCCTCGGTTGTTGTGAAGATCAAATGCATAATAATATTGCTATTATATTATATTATATATATAATACTATTATTTTTAAGTATGCTTCATGATTGGTATTTGAATGCCATTAGCAAAAGGATTCATAAATGTATTAAACTGAATTGATGCTATTTGTCAAAAAGTTTTGTGTTGTGTTTTAAAAATATAATTTTTAGAATTTTGTTAGGCTTCTAATTTTTCTTATATTGTTAATTTGGGGAAATATTTGTATAAGAAATGCTGTTAATCTGACAAATGATACCTAGAGGATATTGCAGTTATACCATTAGAAAATTAACTTCTCATTATGCTGTTAGGTCATGAATTGAGGTGTTAAAGAATGTGGTCACAATGTTTGAAAACTGCTGAAGTAATAATTTACTGTTGAAAAAAGATATCATAGACCTTGTAAATTGTCTTTCTGAGATTCTTTGGGATCTTTTATTTGAGTAGGGTTATAAGATCTTATCAGTTTTGTGAGTGAAGCTGCTGGTAGCATGTTGTGGAGTTATAAAGTTTTTTGAGAAAGTAGGATCTCTCCTAGCTGAAGTAAAAGGACTTGAAAGTCTCTGTTTAAAAAAAAGAACTTTTTTATCTGATAGATTGTTTAGTCGTTGCTTAGGAAAATTATGAAATTATACCTGGAAAAGTGTATGTTGAAGTTACACCTTTGAGCCAATTCAGTATAACCAACCTTGGATTTGAAGGTATTGTTTTTTCCTTAGGAATTAATAGGAAATATGGATATCTGTTGGTTTGTAGGCTTATGATATCCAACATTTTTTTCCAGAATTTTTCCATGAACTGCCATATATTCACCACATGTGAAAACTACAGAATGTGATTAGTTTTAACTTCTAATGATTGATTTCTACTCCAAGATGAATTTAAACTAGAAAGGGCCAAAAAAGATATGGCCTTATATGTGGTTATATGTATTTATTTTTCACTGTTATTGCAGCAACATGAAAAAAGTAACATAGCACTAAGATGTGATTAGTGAAATTTTGCTATTTGAAATAAGATTTCTTGGGATTGTAATTTGGTGGTATTCTCTGTTTTTATTGCAGGTATGACTATCTGAATTGTCATTAAGTTAATATTCTACCATTCAAGGGAAATTCCATGTGCTACCCAAAGGGAGTACAGTCTGAGAACTGCTATAGGTTAACTGTTATAGGTCATTTCTGTGCCTGGGAAAGTTGAGAGGATGACCATGGGTAGATAAATGTAGTATCCTTTAGACTCAGTTTCCCCATTATGATATTTCCTTTCTGAACAGAAAATTTCCCCCATGATTAGTTTTAAGCCTGTTTATTATGTCCTGTGAATATGGTGGAACTTCTCTATATGATTGCTTGTTTCAGAATAAAGGTTAACTTATGACACTTATGTGGAATCAAATAGAACTGAGGAAGTTTTTCCCATTTAGGTCATGTCAGGCCAGTCTTTGCCCTAAAAGGGAACAGGTTTTATATTGCTATACCATGTCCTTCTATTTTCATAACAATTTTTTATAATCAGGGCAGGTGAATTGTAGAAGTTTCTGTCATTTCAATCAATATCAAAATATCTCTGAGTTAGTTACTAAAATGTGTGTGCATCCTTCATTGCTGAAGAAGACCATGCCATCAGAGAAATAATGACATGACTTGC
>JAQQSK010013733.1:0-11380 GCA_028658325.1 Potorous gilbertii
CATACAAGTCTGCATGCTGTCTCAGGGAGGGAGGAGGGAAGGAGGGGGAAGAAATCTAAGACTTACGGAAGTTATTGTAGAAAACTAAAAACAAATAAATTAATTTTAAAAATTCAAAACTAAAATAAAAATTTAAAAAACAGTAAGAAATGTTTCATTTTTAATGTTTATATTTCCAGAACTAATCATAGTGCTTGGCAAATAGTAGACACTTAATAAATACCTGTTGATCAACTGAACATCCTAGAGGTTTTAATAAACTACATGCTCAATATGAAATGAATCATGATGTACCAGCTCCCCGCCAAAAAAATCAAATGTGACCCTAGGCAGGATTGATAAAAGCCTAGTACTCACAGAGTAGGAGTGTTTTCTTCACCTACTTGTTGCTAGTTAGTTCATTTAGCTCTCTCTTTTGAAGCCTAGGGGATTTGAAGTCATAGTAATAGGAGTAACTAAGATTTATATAGCATTTTCCATGCATCAGGAACAGCCCAAAGTACTTTACAGTTATTATCTCATTTGATCCCCACAACAGCCCTGGGAGGTAGGGGCTATTATTTTCCCTATTTTACAGATGAAAAAACTGAGGTAAACAGAGGCTAAGTGACTTGCCCAGGGTGATACAACTAGTAAGTAATATTTTGTCCTTTTTGAATGTTTGTTTGCTCTTGTTGATGGCTATTGAATTTATAATGAGAATTAATTTTCTAAAAGTATAATATTCAGGACAGCTAATAAACCTACTTGGTCTGCCTTGGTCAGCCAGATATGAACTTACTGTGGTCAGGGCTGAGCTATAATAAGTCTAACTTGCCTTCCATCCAACAGATCTTCAGATTCTGAGAAATACTTTCCTTCAAGATTCAGCTTGAACTGATCCCCTGGAGGGTACTAGTGCATTCTTTTTTTTAAGTCATTTTGTAATTACAAAAATAATAATAGCTAACACACATATTATGTACGTAAAGCACTTTACAAACATTATCTCATCTGATGCCCAACACAATCCAAGAAGTAGGTGCTATTGGAATCCCCATTTTATAGATGTGGAAACTAAAGTTAAGTGACTTGCTCAGGATCCTATAGCATCTGAGGGCAGATGTGAACTAAGTTCCTCCTAATTCCAGATCCAATGTTCTATCCACTGCACCTGCCTCTAAGTATTTTGTGTACTTATTCTGAATATACTTACATGAGAGCAAAGACTGCTACATTTTTTTCACTGTATTCCCAGTGCCTGGCACATAGTAGGCACTTTACAAATGTTTGATTTAATTGCTATCATGTCCCCCTTAAGTCTTCTCTTCAGGTGGCTAAGCAAAGTCCAGCTACTTCACTTGATGGAGAGGCCTTGCACTATCCTGGCTCTCCCTGGGCACTCTCTCAGGTTATCCAAGTAAGTCTATCCAAAGACTAGAATTCAAAAGTGAAAGTGCCAGCTGGGGTGGAAAAGCCATCTGCTTTCAATGGGCTATTTTAAAAAAATCAGTTACTTAATCAGGGCTGGGTATTTAATCTCTAACGGCCTACTTGAAAGAAATGTTTTCCTGGAAATCACAGGCAAGGTAGTAAAGAAAATTGCCTCTAAAACCTTAGGGGGTTCCAACGGAAAGTCTACTATATTAAAATGGCCACTTAATTGAAGCAGTCCTGAAGCTCTGCAATAGTAAATCAGGGGCCCAAATGGGAAGGCTGACATAGAGGAAAGGGTACTGCTTTTGGACTTGGAAAATTAAGGTCCCAATCCTTGTTTTTCCACTTTACTACCTTTGGTCAAGTCATTCCCCTCTCCCCAGGGCCTCAATTTCCTCATCTGTAAAATAAAATCATTGTACTAGATGTCCTTTAAGATCCCTTTCTGCTCTACTAGGAGTTGGAGGGTACACAGGATGAGAGGTAGGGTGGGGAAAATGAAAAACAAGATAGATTTGTTCTCCAGGGGCAGAACTGAAAGCAATAGGGAGAGATGGGAAAAAGGGGGGGACAGATTTAGGCTTTGATATAAGAAAAAGACTTCCTGAAAATTAGAGCTATCCAAAGATGGAATGAGATCCTTCAAGGAGATCATGGGTTTTCTCAACACTAAAAGTCTTCAAAGATTGGATGACCACTTGTTCATGTGTTGTAATGGGAATTCTTTTTCCCCACTAGATGGGCTAGCTAGCCCCTGAAGCCCTTTCCAATGCTTATATGCTGTGATTCTGTGATAGAACATAGAGCCCTAGATATAGAGTTAAATGGAGCTGAATTCAAATCCTGTCCAGGACACTCACTAGCTAGATAATCACTGACTGTTGACTTAATCACTCATCTCCAATTTCTGATTTGTAAAATCAGAAAAATTTAGGATTATTTTCAGGTTCAAATGAGATAATGAATAGAAAATACTTTACAGACCTTAAAGCAGAGTGTAATGGTTAGATATTACTAAATTTTAAATCAAGAAACCTAAATAAAACCACTCCCTGGAGAGGGGGAGGAAGATGAGAAAAAGAAGAATGAGAGGAGAAAGAAGAAAAAAAGGAAGAAAAAGAAAAAGAACAGTAACAAATACAACAACATCAACTCTTAAATTCCACCCCACTCCCCAGGAATCTGGAAGTAATTCAGGAAGAGATAAAATTCCCCAGCATCTCCTGCACTGACACAGGAAGACCCTAGGCTTTGCCAAGCTCAAATGAGGGGTCTCATTTAAAAGCACATAACAAACACCAGATCTACAAATGAGCAACCTGTATCTGGCCACCTTGAAGCTCCAGTCTGCTTTGATCTCTCCTTGTCTGCATTTTTTTTTACCACCCAGGACTGGTAATTAATTACCAGGACTGGTAAGGAGATAGGAGCTAGAAGAGAGGACAATTAGGCAGATCCAGAGCAGGTTGAATGAATGGATCAAAAAAGGCAATGATTAAATGACTTGTTAATGTTTCAAGTTTTCTGTGTCTGCCTCCTGAGTTAACAGCCTTACCAACTTGGTCTAGTCTGTGACATGTGTCCCCTCAATTACAGTGATGCTCATGTGGCCATAACCACATGACTAAAGAAACTAATCTTTTCACCTTAGATATCATGGGTCAGAATAATGAAATATCTAGTTACAGAATCATAAGGCCTGAGTTGAAAAGCACCCAGCACAGCTTCAACATTATTCCATTGACAGCAAAGAATCAAAATGGAGAAGAGAATGGGGTGGCCCATCTCTACACCTAGACTTTGGTTTCTGACAAAATTCTATAACATATCGTCAAAGGGATGATTAGTGAACAGTTAGAAAAGGAAAGAGTAATCAATCACAATGAGCCAACATGGCTTCATCAAAAACAGGTCCTGCCAGACTAATCCCTATATCCTTTTTTTTTTAAACAGGGTTACCAGAATGATTGATCCAATGAAAACTGTAGACAACATACATAGATTTTAGCAAAGCATTTGAAAAAGCTTCTTGTGAAATTCTGGCAACAGATAAAGAAATATGGTCTAGAAGAGAGTACAATTTGACAGAGTCAGAACTGGCTTAATGAATGGATCCAAAAATTTATTGCTTGCATGTGAACTTGGAAGGTTTCTAGCAGAAGGAACCAAGAATCTAGCCTTCACACCATACTGTTAAGCATTTTTATCAATTGTGATAAAGGCATAGAAAAAAAGTAACTGACATTTATATAGCACTTTAAAGTTTGTATGACCCTTTACACATCTTATCTCGATTGGCTCTTACAATAACCATATAATGTAGTACTAAAGGAATTAATATCTCCATTTCACAGATGAGCAAAATAAGGTGCAAAAAGATTATCTGTTTGCCCAAGGTCGCATGGCAAGTAAGTATCAAGTGGGAGATTTGAACCTACATCTTCTGACTCCAAGTCTAGCATCTGTCTCAGCTAGAGAGCATGTTTATTTAATTTGCAGGTTATATAAAACTAGAAGAGATAGTTAACATGTTGAAAGGCAGAACTGAGATGCAAAGCAATTACAGTAGTCCAGGACTATTGCAATCTAGCATCATCCAAAGCCAAGATGAACTTTGATAGGAATACAGATAAAGCGTTTTATACTTGTGCTTTAAAAAATCAACTTCAAAAGTACAAAGTAGGCCAAGACCCCAGCATCAGCATCCTAGATTCCATCTTTGACTCTACCTCAAAGAAGAAAGGGAAGGAAATAAGCATTTATATAGGACCTACTATGTCCTAGGTGTTGCGTTAAATGTTTTACAAATATTATCTCATTTGAGAACCCTTCACTAACTGTTGGGATAAGATACTAAGATAAGATCCAATCATTTACTTCCTGGCTTCTATAGCCCATACAGCCTTCTCCAATGCCCTGTCTACCCTAGGAAAAGATAGCTACTTCTTTCCTGCCTTCCTTCTTCCAAACTGGGTTCCCATACCTTCTCCTGTAATGCTGTGAAAAGACACAAAATCACCATTTGTCAGGAAGTTGGACCTAGAGGGAAAAACTTGGATTAATCAATCCCTGAGAATCTAGAGAGATGCTTTCTGTAATAGCTAGCATGCTCCCACCCCATCCCCTTTTCCAGCCATTTTGAATCCCTGGCTGCCAATATACAAACTGTGTTGTAGTGATGGTGGTAGCTGTAGGTATTGTGTTGTTGCAGTTATTGAGTCATGTCTGACACTTCATGACCCCATTTGGAGGTTTGCTATTTCCTTCATTCTACACATGAGAAAACTGAGGCAAGCAGGGTTAAGTGACTTACCTAGGGCTGCACAGCCAGTAAGCATCTGAGGCCATATTTGAACTAAGGAAAATGAGTTTTCCTGACTCCAAGCCCAGCACTCTGGGCACTGAGCCTCCTGCTCCAACTCGGCTACATAGTCTTAAATGGATGCTCCCTTACTCCCCTCTACCTTAATCCAGCTCTCTAAAGTCCCTCTCAAGATCTGGCCATTCCATCCACTGTTACCTCAGTTGCTGCTCTGCAAGGATTAATTGAAGGAATTGATAATGTTTCACCGAGACAAGAGAAGAGATAGGAAGAACATGATACCTGTCTTCAAGCATGTGATGAGTTATCTGAAAGAATGAAGAAAAGACTTGCCCTAGTTGAGCTCAGAGGACAGAATTAGGAGCAACGGATAAAAGTAGAAGGAGAGGAAACTTTAGAGTTAGTGTAATGAAAAAAACATGTGCATAAGTAGAGCTGTCCAAAAGTGCCTACCTCTGTCCCCACAGGTACACAGATAATAGATGACCATTTGTTAGCAATGACGATGAAGGGATTCTTGGTCAGACTTGGATGAGACCAGAAGGACTCTGAGATCCTTTCCAACTCAGAGACTCTGTAATTCCTTAAAAATCATTGCTCTTTTCCCTATGGTTTTCATTGTTTGTTGTTGTTAGCAAGACATAGCATATTGAGAGCTGGCCTCAACATTGAAAAGACCATCATCATCATCAATACCATAGCTACCACAGTGCTTTGAGGTATGCAAAGCCCTTTATAGATATTGTATCTTTTGATCCACACAACCACTCTGCAAAGTAGGCGTTTTATCAACCTCATTTTACAAATAGCAAAACTAAGGCAGACAGAGACTAACTGACTTGCCTAGGGCCATATAGGTAGTGTATGAGCCGAAAATTGAATTCAAGTCTTTCCAACTTTATGACCAGAGCCCAATCCACTGTGCCTCTCATGGGAAGGGTAACCCAGGGCAAATCACTACACCCCTCAGGGATCTAGACAAGTCTCTGTCACAATAATTTGCAAAGAAGGTGCTGACCTGCATTGGTAGAGAGTTTCCTCATCCAAGGGTTCCCTGAAAATCACAGGTCCGATCTATCTGTATCCTAATAATAAAGATGAAAATGGTCCTTAAAAGTGCATTAAATTAGCAAAGCACTTTGATGACAACAGGCCTGCCAAGTAGATGATTGGAGTACTATAAAACTCATTTTTTGCAGATGAGGAACCTCAGTTGAAGAGAAGTGAAAGGACTTAACCAGGGGACACACAGTTAGAATTGAAACTGAACCCAGGTCTCCTAACTGCAAGGACAAATAGTTCCGTTTCTACACCACCACACTGGCTCTTAGCACACAGAGAATACATTTTGCAAATACAATCTTCACAATTTCCTTGAGAAGCAAGTGGATGTGTGGCAAGTACCAACAGCCACAACATGATGAAATTGGAACAGAAAAGTAAAATATCTCGAGAGAGGTCACACAGCAAAAAATAAAAACAAAATGAAAAAGAGAACTCTGTACTATTAGATAATAATCTCAGTACAAAGTAAACTTTCAGTCATGTAGTGGTCTGGATGTTATAGAAGGCAAATGCTATCATTTGAACCGGAAGTTGAGAGAATATAAGACACTGATAATGGAACTTTTCCCCTTCTGATTATGACCGTGACGGACAATTTTTAAAGTATTAGAGAAGCCTGAAGTGGGGTTTGTTGCTGTTTTTAAACAGAAGATGAAATATATAATTGATTTAATAGGAGCTGGGAAGTGATTCCAGAAACTGACTTTGTTGAGTGGAAGAAAAAGAGTGTTCAATTGTTTGAAAATACTGTAAAGTGTGAAAGTGTGAAATGTCTCCATGAATTGGGCACTTTAGTCAATATCAGAGATGAAGTTTATCGCATTTCTGAAAGCTGGAACAAAGATTCCACTTAGCAACCTTTTAGAGGAACTGTTCTACACACACATATGCGTACATACACACACACGCACGCACACACACACACACACGAATACATCTATATACATTTACATCTCTACCCTGTCCATATTCCTCACTTTTCCACCTCCATTCCTTTGCTCACAACATTTCCCATACCTGGATAGACTGCTCCCTCTGCTTTCTACCTTACTACCAATGCCCCTATTTACCTGTTGGAATTGTGCCTATTCTTTAGGCTCAGCAAAAAGCCACTGTTTCCATAAAATCTTCCTGATTCGCCGAAGCCAGAAATTAACTTTCCTTCCTCTGACCTCAAAGATAACCCTTTGTACCTGTCCTGTGTCATTATTCTATTCTAATTTCTCTTTTTGATTGTGTTGTTGAATCATTTTTCAGTTGTATCCAACTCTTTGTGGCCTTATTTGGGGTTTTCTTGACAAAGATACTGGAGTGGTTTGCTATTTCCTTCTCCAGCTCATTTGACAGACACGGAACTGAAGCAGACAGGGTTAAGTGACTTGCCCAGGGTCACACAGCTAGGAAGTTATCTGAGGCCAGATTTGAACTCAGGAAGATGAGCCTTCCTGACTCCAGGCCTGGCCCTTTATCCACGATAGCACCTAGCTGCTGACCTTTTGATTACATAAGGATAGCTATTTAGATACCCCTCAGTTAAACTATAAGATCTGTGTGAATGAAAACTGTGTTTTAATTATGTATCTCTCACAGTACAGTGGTTTGCTCATGAAACTTTGCTCCTACAGTGCTTTGCTCATGAAACTTAGTAAATGGTTATGAAAGAATATATTCACAAATGTATACATAAATAATATTTTTATATGGCCCCTATCTCAGGATCCCATAGCAAATTGGGACCTGAGGTAAGTCTTATTTCTCTATTTATCACACTGGCAATCCTCACCCTTAGTTCGTATTGGTTCCCAGGGCCTATTGAATGTATAACGGGATGGACAACAAATAGATAGGGAAAGAGAGACAGAGACAGACAGACAGAGTGAGAAACAGAGACAGAGACAGAGAACCCATAAATTTTTAACTGCTTACTATGCCCCAGTTAATAGGCTAAACAAGGCAGTTCCTACCCTCAAAGAGCATATATTCTAATGGAACATACAAAGGGGAGCTGGAAAAGGGAAAAGAGAAGGGCACCCACTTGGGGGCAAAGCAGCTATTGATGAGAAAGAGAAATCAATAAAATTAGTCAAGGTGTTAGTGAGATGAAGCATGACTAGACCCTTTTTTGAAGTGCTCGTCCCAAGGAGGGAGTCACCAATCAATAGAGACTTAAGGTACATGTTTCTCCAGTGTATGGAGGCAGCTGGAGAAGAGGAGGAAAAGGTATGAATGAGTCAAGGTATGAATGAGATTAAGCTGGCCTATTTGTGAAATAGTACATAAACAACAAAGCCATCAATAAACTCTTCACAGCAATTAACAATGTGTGGACATTGTTGCAAATGGATGTAAATCAATTAAAATTATGGCAGCAATATAGTGGGTATCATAATGCTTGCTTTTGTAATGGGTAGGGAAGGGTTGGAAAGAGGAATGGGAATTTGGAGCCCAAAATAAAAAAAAATTTGGGTTTTTTTAAAATGTAAGTTAAATAGCAAAAAATAAAATAAAGCAACAAATTCTCTTGCCACCATCTCCCAACTCTTCTACTTCTTAGAACTCCTGGAACTGGAGACCACGAGTCTATTTATCTCCAGACTCTCATACATCTCTTCAGCACCTCATTGCAGTACAGGAAAACAAAGAAGGGGAGTTATAGGCTTCCACAGCAAAAAAAAATTGTAGTCTCAATGCCTACCTATTATGTGCAAGACACTGGGCAAAGGGTTAGACATCCAAGGACAGGTTTTGTTCCCAAGGAAAGACACCAAGGAGAGTAATATAAGGGCAAAAAAGATGTCCCAAAAATGGGCTGTGAGAAACATGTTGTCTCCAAGATCTTGTTGGTAGCTAGTGAAAGCTGTGACATCTGCTGCCTGTTGGGCAATCCATGAGAAAGATGATTTTTACCCAGAGGGTAAAGGATGGTTCAAGAACGAGATAGCCCTTGAAGTAGACCTTGAAGGAAGGGAAGGACTTCATCAGATAAAAGCATCCAGAAAGAGTTCAAGCCAGAGGGTTGATATAAGCAAAGATACGGAGATTGGAGAGGAGAGGGTATGGAGTGTCACAGTGTTGGCTTGTATCTAACATTCCTCAGGGAAAATAGTATAAAATAAGACTGAAAAAGTAGGACTATAGAATTAGAAGAGCAAAGGATCTGAGAAGTTATCTATTTATTATACAGAATAAAGAAAGTGAGAGACAGAGAGCTTACCCGGGTACTAAGAGAAGGGCTGGAATTTGACCCTGGGTCTTCTAACTCCAAATCCAGTAGTTTTTCCCCATTGTTTTCACCAGGACCAATGCTGCCCTCCAAATCATACAGTCCTGAGGGAAAGTTCCTCCTGCAACAACTCTGATATAAACTTCACTTGGGCACCCATATTCTCCTTTCCATCTCTCTCTCTCTGTCACAGTGCTATCATTTTTTCAGCCTCAGTCACGTACTGATTGGTGTTTGACATCACAAATTTATAGGTTTAATCTGCATCATTAACATTTTCTCTATCACTTTCTTAGTCTAGAAAATCAACAAAACAATAAATCAAGCCCTGGTTTGTAGCATTTGCTGTTTTTCCAAATTGCAAACACTGTTTCAATCCTCAGATGGAGTTCCAGCTCTCGCAGGCAAAGATAGCCACATTGCAAATTGCAGCTAAATCACAGAAAGCCTCGAATGCCAGGATCTGACAAAATGTATACTTTATTTGATGGGCAAAAGAGAGGCAACATGATGGAGTGGAGAGAGAGAGCTGGTCTTGAATCCAAGACTCAAGTTCTGCCTCTGACATATACTCAGACCATGATTCCCCAAACTACTTCTCGAACTTCACCTCAGCAACCTTGTGACTCTGGAAAAGCCTCCACTCCTACAGCCTTCTTCCCTAATTAGGGAGTTCATCCCCAACATCTCCATTTAAAGAAGTACCTACAATAGCCATTTTGTTGTTCAGTTTCAGTCATATCCAACTCTTTATGACCCCACTTGGGGTTTTCTTGGCAAAGATACTGGACTGGCTTGCCATTTCCTTTGTCATCTCATTTTACAGATAAGGAAACTGAGGCAAACAGGGTTAAGTGACTTGCACAGGGTCATATAACTAGTGTCTGAGATCAGCTTTGAACTCAGGAAGGTGAGTCTTCCTAACTCTATCCACCATGCCACCAAATTATATATGTGTATGTATGTGTTTGTGCATGTGTATGTATGTATGTGTGTATATACACATACATATATACATATAAAATATATATAGCTTATACTTATATATTGTTATTATGCATTTTAATCTGGTTGGTTGCACAGAACCTCCCCCAGTTCCACTTCTACTCTAGACAACTCTCAAAGCTGACCTGTACTGGGAGAAGTTTCTTCACCTAGAAGTTCCCCATAAGAGTAAAATCACATTTAAGTACTTATTCCTATCTCCTAGCCATCAATACAGTCTCCACTGAAGATCTTTGGCTAAAGGAGAAACATGATCAGTCATGGGAGAGGGGCAGGAAAGGGGGAACCATATTGCCAGGAAAATCAACTGGAAGAACTAATAGGATGATGTCTCTCCCTCCTCCATCCTCTGTTCTTCCTCCTCCTTTTCCTCCTTCTCTCTCTGTTTCAGTCACTATCTGTGTCTTTATCTCTGTTTCTAGCTCTCTCTCCTCTCCCATCATCAAAATACATACACATGCACACACACACACACACACACACACACACACCCTTTGAAATTCATGGCCTCTAAGATACTGCCAGTAATCACTAAGATCTGTATCATTTGTGGCTGTTGGGCAAGCTATATCATGTAAGTGACCCCTATGTGGTCCAGAGAGGACCTGAGTTCATATTGCAAAAGCCACTGTGCCTTATCAGAGAAGAAGATGGTCAGGAACACACAGCCTGAGTCCCTCTGGGTCACGGAGCCGGTGAGAACAAGAATGTTTTGCACTCCCACTAGCATGGTGCCAGTAAGAGTGAAAATGTACTGCCCTTCCCCTAACCTGGGCTGACTGGAAAGTAACAGCAGCAATTATAGCTTGCCTTTCCAAGGATTTTTAAGATTGGCAAAGCCATCGGCTCATGACAAATCTGTGGGGTGGACAGACGGTAGGCAATAGGCTCCTGCCTCTAGATGCTGACTTTAAGCATGAGCACAACTGCAGGCCTTCCCATACTTAATTTACTTCCCCATCACTTAAGCTCCTGAACCCCATGGAAGACTTTCTTTAGGGCCACATCCAATTAATAACAGAAAAATGACTACACTTTTACTAGCATCAGTGAAAGCCTCAAAGCAACCCTATTATATTATTGACCCATTGTACAGATAGGGAAACTGAGACTCAGAAAGGTTAAACAACGCATCCAGGGGAAAGGGGGTGTTGCATAAGGAAGTATCAAAACCAGGGCTCAAACCCTGATCTCCCCTGCCTAAGGTTCAGTGCTCTGTGCACTATGGCTCTTATCCAACTACAGGAAATAGGAGGCTGCTCACATATTTACATGAGATTTGCATAACTCCATATGGTTGGCTCTGCCTACTCTAAGATAAATTTCAAAGCAAAATGTTATTACAATTA
>JAQQSK010013735.1:0-11379 GCA_028658325.1 Potorous gilbertii
AGCTCTCCTTACACCCACTATGATAGATGGGTAAAGCACAACTCAGAAAATATGAAGAAGCCAAGGAGAAACAGCATCTAAAAAAGGAAATTATAGAAGAATCACACAGAAAGAATGAGAAGCTCTCAGAAGAACGTCAATGATAGGCATTAGGCTGGAGATGATGAAATTGCTTCTGAAACAAACTCAAGGAAAAGGTAAAATCCACTGAAATGATCCAACAAAACCTTAGGGCTTTTTCTTTCACTTATCTTTTCTTTTTTCTTCTTTTTAAATGTTTTATTGGTCTTGGGTTTTGCCATTACCATCATTTCCATATATAAGTATCCCTCCCTTGTGCAGAGACTCATTCCTGGCAGCACTTCGGCTGAGCTGTGACATGTTGTGCCATCAGCAGCCTCACCTGCGCAGAGGAGGGGGCCAGGGGCACTTGATAGACTGCTCTGAAAAGCAGAACTCTGGATTGGATGGTCATACAACAGTTACCTGGCTTTTACCTGGCTTACTTTTCTGTGCCTCTGTATTTTTTATAAATCTTCCCACATTTCTTATAGTAAATTATGAACCACAATTTGTTCAGACATTCCACAATCAAAGTAGATACTGGGTAGCTTACAGGAGAATGCCTTCCAGTTTTCCACAAAGTATAGCCTTAGTAGTTGACGGAATGGCAAAAGGATGATAAACAGACCACGTCATCAGGAAGGGAGAGTTTTGTCTCAACTTCCTAAGATTTGCTTTTAAAAGAGATTCTTAGCTGAAAAGAATTTTTGTTAACTTCAGGAAAATGGTGGACTTATTTTATATGTAATCTATCAATTAAAGAAATTGGAATCTTTCAGAATTTTCAAACAACATTTCCAAATTATTAAGGTTCGGCTGAGGTAAAAATGATTTACATTTCTATAATCAATTCAGCCCATCAATTCAGATGCAACAGACCTTAGATTCAACAACTACAGAGAAGAGTGACAATTTTTTTAATTGAATGCATTTTTCCCAACAAAACCCTGAAGAAGCTAAATGAAATCCATAACCACTTGAGCACTTAGCCCTGTCAGCAAAGCAAAGTCAACTGGATTAAGAATGACAGTTATCCATGTTATCTCTGAATTTAGAGGTAGAAGAGCGCCAGGTTTGGAGTCAGAGAACTTTACAACTTAATACCAGGCATGACCTTGGGGAAGTCAATTAATCTCTGTGATACTTAATTTCCTCACTTGTGAAATCAGAGGGTGGATCTGATTGCTCCCATGTTTTCTTTCAGTATGACATTGGGGTTTCTTGACAATTTTTGTGTCCTAGACCCCACTTACAGACTCTTTCATAGAATATTTTTAAATGAATAAAACAGAATATATAGGATTGCCAAGGACATCAATTACATTAAGAGGTATATTTAGTGATCAATCAATTGATCTATCTCCAGGTTAAGAACCCCTATGTTTTTCATAGTAGCCAAAAGCTAGAAACTAAATGAGTATCGACCTCCTGGGAAATGATGAAACAAATTACAGTACATAAATATAAAGGAAATATTCCTATGTGCCATAAGAAATGATTTAAAATGGTCAGCTGCAGAGGAAACTACAAAGACTTCAATATGATGTAACACATAGAGTGAAGCAAGCAGAATTAGATGGAAACATTACAGAGAAAAACAACTATGAAAGACTTTCTAATTCTGCTCAGTACAATAGTGCACCATGAGTCCTACGGCCTAAATATGAATTCTTCTTCCAATCCCACCCTATTCCCATTGCTTCCCAGAGAGGTGATAAGCTCAAGTGCAGAATAAGATATAGATTGTTGGAAATGGTCAATATGGAAATTAGTTTTACTGGATTCTGCATATGTGTTATGAAGATTTTAGTTTTTGGTTTTTTAAACTGTTTGACATGGGAAAGGGGCATGGTAAAGCTGGATAATAAATGCCTCCAGAAGGAAGAAAGGAATGAATGAAGAATAAAGAGACCAGGGGATTATGGAAGAAAAAATAAAATTTTGGTGTTAGGATTTATAGCAGCAGAAAATACAGCTAAATTTTCAGGAAGCCAAATTGATGAGAAGTATTTATTTAGGTTCATACATTTACTTTGCTGTGAATTTTTATCTATACAGCTGTCAAAATCATCTGATAATAAAAAACATCCTTGCCTAGATTTATGACTCTGTTAGAGAGGTGGTCCATTACTACATCATGTACAGGAGCTATGAATGCACAATGAACCGGGACCAGAACTGAACAGGTGAGGGAGGAGGAGGAGGAGAGAGAACTGGGTTACCTTTGGGAAACTCTAGAGGGCTTTTAATAAAACCAAGCTTTTCCCTGAAACAAAGGCCCAGAAATATTCTTTTTGTTTTTTAATGCTCACTTTCTCATTTTTTATTTTGAACCTAACAAAATTAAATGATGTACTATATATGTACTATATATATGTATTATATGTACTATAAAACAAAAAAGAAAAATGTATAACAAATTGTGAATATCTATTAGGTACAGTTTGCTTTTCTTTTTAAAGTACAAGATAAAATCAACCTGTAACTTTTAATTTCCATCATATCTGTATAATCCTTCTGGGGTGATATAATGGCTGTAAGTAATTCAATACTAGGCCCCAAATAATTAAAATTGTGGGTCATTCACAGGATGATAAGGACCACAACAATATCACCAGCAAAGAACTGCTCAAACCACAGCATTTACGTCTTAGTTAACATTAAGATTAATCTTCAAATACAGGAAGATGGACTGAGGATGTAAAACAGTTTAGATGAAAGTACAAGACTGAACTCAAGTTAGAAACGCTAAGTCATTACCATCAATGGTAGAAGGCAGAAGCGTCGCCACAATTTCCCCTTGCCCATTCTGGTTTTTATACAGGAAGCACTGGAAACAGTAGAGAACAGCGCAGCGCAACACAAACGGCTGCCTTTCATTGACCATGGACATCAGGAGCACAACAATGGCCGGTCTGTTTGGTGTGAAGAGAAGCAAAGAACACACAGCCTGAGACTCAGTCACGTAAGACCTGGGGCTAACAGAACAGTTACAGTTGTGCAGGAAGGGCTGTTCAATTACTTTTTTTCCAGGGCTATCTTATTTTTACTAAGTCCAAACCCATCCAATTAGGAAAACTTGAAAAATGAGAGTTGCTTAATAAAACTATCTTCTTTTGAAAACAATATGATGATATCTTTGGGAAATCCTAAAGCTTCAACTAAAAAGTTAGTAGAAACAATTAATAATGTTAGCAAAGTAGCAGGATGTAAAATAAATCCACATAAGTCATCAGCATTTCTATGTATCACCAACAAAACCCTGCAAGAAGAGATAGTAAGAGATTCCGCTTTTAAAATAACTGTAGACAGTATAAAGTATCTGGGAGTATACTTACCAAAAGAAAACCAGGAACTACATGAATATAATTATAAAACCCTTTTTATACAAATCTTGGAGGAATATTAACTGTTCATGGATAGGCAGAGCTAATAAAATAAAAATTTTACCCAAACTAATCTATTTATTCAATGCCATCCCAATTAAATTATCAAAAAACTATTTTGCTGACCTAGAAAAATAACAAAATGCATTTGGAAGAACAAAAGGTAGAAAATATCAAAGAAATGAATGGAAAAAAATGTAAAGGAAGGAAGTTTAGTAGTACCAAATCCTAAACTATAAGGCTATAACTATCCAAACTCCCTGGCACTGGCTAAGAAACTGTGCAAAGGTAGATCAGTGGAACAGAGCACACATGGTGTACACAGAAGCAAATGACTAGACTAACCCTGTCTGTGACAAGTGTAAAGATTTAAGCTTTGGGGATAAGAATTCGTTATTTGATAACAATTGTTGGGAAAGTGGGAAAGGCAACTGGACAAAGACGAATATTTTACACCATTTACCAAGATAAAGTCAAAATGGACACAAGATCTAGATATAAGGGAATAGATCTTAAGAAAATTAGAAGAACATAGAACATATTATCTATGAGATTTATGGAAAGGAGAACAATTTATGAATAAACAAGAGATAGTAAAGTGAGGTGTAAAATGGATAATTTAGATTACATTAAATTCAAAAGGGTTTACACAAATAAAACCAATGTATGCAAGATCAGAAGAAAAGCAGAAAATGGGGGGAAAATTTTTTACAGAATTTCTGAGATAAAGGTCTCATATCTCAAATACATAAAGAACTTTGTCAGATGTACAAGAATACAAGTCATTCCCCAATTGATAAATGGTCAAAAGGACATTAATAGGCAGTTTTGTGATGAAGAAATCAAAACTAGTCATGAAAAAATACTCTAAATTACTAATGATTAGAGAAATGCAAATTAAAACAACTTTGAGATAATACCTCATACCTATCAGATTGGCTAAAAGGAAAAAAGGGAAGTGACAAATGCTTGAGGGGATGTGAAAAAACTGGGACACAAATTCACTGTTGGCAGAACTGTAAACTAGACCAACCGTTTTGGAGAGCAATCTGGAATTAAGCCTAAAGAGAATTAAATTGTCTATACCCTTTGACCCAGTAATACCATGGCTTGGTCTACTTCCTAAGATTACTGGGGAAGAAGGAAAGGAATTTATATGCTCTAAAATGGCCACTCCCATTCAATAGGGAAGTATATGTAGATCCTACATAGAATAGTATGCTGTCTTGGGGATGGTGGGGTGGGTAGTAGGTGGGGGGAGGGGCGGTAAAAATCTAAGTTTTATGGTAGTGATTGCAAAACATTAAAAATATAAAAAATAAAAAAATAAAAATAAATAAAATGGACACTCCCTTTGTGGTGGCAAAGAATTGGAAAGTGAGGGGATGTCCATCAATTGGGGAATGGCTGAACAAGGTGTGGTATCTGATTGTGATACAATACTACTGTGTTGTAAAAAATGATGAGCTGGCTGCTTTTAGAAAAACATGGAAAGACTTGCATGAAATAACGAATAGCAAAATGATGGACCCAAAAGGACATTGTACACAGGAACAGCAATATTGTTTTAAGAACTATATTGAATGACAAAGTCATTTTGAGTATTACAAATAATCAAATTAACTGCAAACAACCTAGAAAGGAAGATGCTAACCACATCCAAAAGTACATATAAGTACAGTTTTACATATACACACACACACACATATTTGTACTTAATGGTGGCATTCTTTAGGGTGGGTGGGGAGAGAGGATAAAAAAATTAAAAATGTACAGCAGAGAACAAAAGAAGGAAGCACAGAAAAGCAGGGCAGCTTTAAAAATGATGTATAGTATTTAGTACATAGTTTTTCAAAAAAAGTAAATGATGTGAAAAGAAATTCATGGTTTTATATTGAATCCCCTTTCTATGTTGTGCTGTGAAAATGGAAATTGTTTTTTTTGTCTTTTCCTACTTACATTCAAAATTAATAAAAAAAAATTTTTTAAAGAAAAATGGATTTGCCTATTCATTCATAATTATTTCCTAGAGACAAAGCATCCCACCCATATGCAGGAGAGTGGAAAGGACACTTTATTTGAGGCAAGCGTCCTGGGACATGACAAGTCTTCCTGTGCCTCTTTACTAGGTGGGTAATCTTTCGCCATCACCCCTCCTAACTGGGTTTCCTTATCTATAAAATGAGATAACAATACTAATCATTTCTGGAAATATCTACCTGGCATCCACCACTGAAATACTATTCGAATATTTTCATAAACAAGATTAAAATAACAATCTACTTTCAGCTATCTACCTCATGGTTAGGAATCATGGGCAAAAGCTGGAAGCAGTCAGGATTCGACTCAGCTGAAGAGTTAATTCAGTTCAACAGCTCTTTACTGAGTGCCCACTATGTGCCAGCATTTGCTGACACACTCCATTTAAAAGAGTCAAGACGTGGTAAAAAGTGAACTGTAAGCAAAGTCATATTCTGGAGAAGAAAAGGAACATATGTTGTCAAGTGCTAATTATTTCAAATCATACATGTAACTTTTAAGTCATGGAATAAATATTTCTGATAACTGATGAAAAACTGAGAAAAAAAACCTAGAACACAAAGCTCCAAAGAGAGAAGAAAAAACCCACTACATCTGGTTTGCAGAGATTACCTCTTGCCATCTCAAAGGAGCACAACAAGATTTTAAAGGCCAAAGACATACATACAAATTTTACTACAGTTAATTAAGTATATTTGTAGTTTCCATAGGAATCTTTTATAAGTGGTATTGATATATCCCTTTCTCCTACCGTGGTGGATTTGAAGGTGCATTGACAGATGCAAAGTAGTCTTGGTTTACTTGACAGCCTCGAATAACTTCTGATACAGTGTTAATGGTCTGTTGAGAAGAATTTAAATATTCATCAGAAAATAAACAAAGAAGGAGGGTTAACGTTGATTTCAAAGTAGGTAAAAATTTGACTGCTTCTCTTTCGGTTAATCTCCAAAACTGGCTTGGAAAACTGCAAAGATCATCAGGAAATACTTTGCAGCAATTAAAATCTCATATAATGCACATAAATTTCTTACAATTATATTCATAAATCTCCCTTTCAAAATACCTCCCCCTTCCCCAATTGATAAATGGCCAAAGGTATGACAGGCTGTTTTCAGATGAAGAAATCACACCTATCAGATTGACTAATATGACAAAAAACGGAAAATGATAAATGTTGGAGGGGATGTGGGGAGTTGTGAACTGATCCAACCATTCTGAAGAGCAATTTGGAACTATGCCTAAAGGGGTTATAAAACTGCATAACCTTTAACCCAGCAATACCACTGCTAGGTCTGTATCCCAAAGAGATCATAAAAAAGGGGGAAAGGACCCTACATGTACAAAAATATTTATAGCAGCCCTTTTCACGGTGGAATACTGGAAATTAAGTGGATGCCCATCAACTGGGGAATGGCTGAACAAGCTGTGGTATATGAATGTAATGGAATACTCTTGTGTAATAAGAATTAAGAATAGGCAGTTTCCAGGAAAACCTGGAAAGACTTGTAGGAGCAAAGTAGGATGCAAAGTGAAATGAGCAGAAGCAAGAAAACGCTGTACACAGTGTCAGCAACACTGCACGATGACCAACTAGGAAAGACTTGGCTCATCAGCAACACAAGGATCCAAGACAAGTACAAAGGACTCATAAAAGAAAATGCCGTCCATGTCCAGATAAAGAACTGATGGGCTCTGACTACAGATCGAAGCATATTTTCTTCATTTCATTCTTTTTCATGGTTTTGTTTCTTTGATCTGTTTCTTCTTTCACAACTGTGACTAACATGGAAATATGTTTAAAATGCTAGCACATGTATAACCTATATCAAACTGCCTATCGCTTTTGGAAGAGGGGAGGGAGAGAAAAAAATTTGGAACTCAAAATCTGTAAAAATGAATGCTAGAAACTCTCTTGACATGTAATTGAGAAAGAAAATAAAATACAATTAAAAATGAAAATAAGAACACTTCCCACTAACATCCTAGAAATAACTTCTTTTAAAAGCTTCCTCAATACGACTTTAGAGAAAACTAAAAAAAACCCAAAAAACAAACAACACCCCAAAAAACCTTTGACATGGGATGAAATGACAGCTAAGAAATCATTTAAGCAGTCTGACATGGACACACTATGCAAAGCTCATAAATATCAGTACAGTCACAGCTTCTTTCTTTAGCACTGACAAACCATCTCTTCCCAGATCAGGTGATGGTTTCATAAAACTATGTGTTCATTTATTTACCTCTGTCAGAATATCAGCGGGAACACCAGTAGCCATTAAGATAATGCAAAGCTGTTGCAACAATTCACAGAGATACATCGCCTTCTGGCAGGAGCTGGTAGCACCTGGAGGATTAGTAGGTGACACTAGAACACGAACAAGCTAAATACGGGAAAGGAGAAAAAGAATTGTTTTTAAAATAGAAGGAAAGCATAAAATAAAGTCTAAATGAACAGAGAGCTACTTCGTGCTGATAATCAGAAATATTAAATATCATAATGCTAACAGGTATCTACATTAAGCTAAATTTATTTACTTAACATTATGAATCAACCAACAAACATTTATTAAATTAATATAATTATAAATTATATAATTATAAATTAATATGAATCTTGAAAGCCAATAGATAGCTTTACGAAGCTGAATAAAAAAACAAAACTGATTTAGAAAAATAGACTGGTAAGGATATGAAAGTATACATGAAATAATGAATGAAGATTTGCACTCCAGACCTTTAACAAAATATGACAATACTGAAGCTGCGTGGTGTTGGTCAAAAAGCCATAAAAACGGACCAATGGAAAAGAAGACCAGCAGGGACTCTAAATTAAAAGGATCCCAGACGTAGAGTTGATGGGACCTTGGACTTCATTTGAAGAGGAGAAGTTTGAGTCCAAGAGAGGTAAAGGGACTTGCCTGAGGTCACAAAGACACACAGGAGAAGCACAATCTGTACTCAGGACTTCTGGTTCCTTCTATTGTAATACACTGACAAATCTATGCCTATTAAATAATAAGGAAGGGAACTCAAAAATTACCACTGGGAAAACTAGGTAAGAAGGAACAAAACAAATTTCTTTTGATCTAAAGTAAATTACAGGGCAGAGCCAAGATGGGGCAGTAGAACAGACCTGTAGAAGCTCTCCTCCCTATAGCCCATAAAATACCTGTAAAAAATGAATCTAAACAAATTCTAGAGCAGCAGAAGCCACAAAACGACAGAGGGAAAGTGATTTCCAGTCCAAGATAGCCTGGAAGGCCGACAGGAAAGATCTATCGCGTTGGACTCAGAGCACAGCCAAGCCCAGAGAGCATAGCCCAACCTTGGCCAAGTGGCAGGGATAGGACCAGAGCAGGCTTCAGGGTGCCACCAGCAGGCAGCAGGTGTGATTCCCAGATTCCTCAACTCACAGACGCCAAAGACAGCTTCCAAGGACAGTGAGAAAGCTCTTTCACTTGAGTGAGAAAGGAGCAGGGACCTGCTCTAGCCCTGGTGCCAGACAGCCCCAGAAAATGGCAGCATCCATTTTTGGAGCCCTCTACCTAAAGATCCTGGGGGAATTGAGCCACTAATCTGGATCTTAGCCCTGAGTGACAGTCCTGGGTGAGGAGGAGCACTGGCTGGTGGAACTGGTGGAGCTCCAGACAGGGAATTCTACTCACACATCCTGGGCAGGAAAGTTTATGGTTGCTTCCAGACCAGAGCACACACCAGAAGGGGAGTAAAATCCTCTCTCTTGATTGTGACACCCTGGAGGAACTGAGAACTTACAGATCCCTAGAGTATACCTTCCTCGTGACAAAGGACTCTAAAGACAAGTAACTGGCTGGGAAAATGCCCAAAAAAGAGAAAAAAAAAAATAAGACTATAGAAGGTTACTTCCTTTGTGAGCAGGTAATTTCTTCCATCCTTTTGAAAGAGGAAGAACAATGCATAGCATCAAAGACATAAAAGTCAAGGCTTCTACATCCAAAACAAACATGCAATGGTCTCAGGCCATGGAAGAGCTCAGAAAGGATTTTGAAAATCAAGTAACAGAGGTGGAGGAAAAATTGAGAAGAGAAATGAGAGTGATATAAGAAAATCATGGAAAGTGAGGCAACAGTTTGCTAAAGGAGATTAAAAAAAATGCTGAAGAAAATAAAAGTAGACTAACTCAAATGGCAAAAAAAAGGCCCAAAAAGCCAATGAGGAGAATGCTTTAAAAAGCAGAATTAGCAAGATTGTCCAGTTCCGGGGGCCAAGATGGCGGAGTGATTGGTAACTGCTCCCTCCCCCTGTTGACCTTGACAAATCCAGAGAATATCTCCCGGGGAAAAACCCTGGAACACTGAGAGCAGCAGAAGGGGTAAACAGTGTCTTAGCCTGTGGGGCTAGGAAGACTACTAAGGAAGGTCCCTCTTGCTGTGGCTGAAAGGGATCAGTGCAGTATCAGAGCTGTCCCAGACAGCCTGACCTCAGCAAACCAGAAGAAGATCCTGAGCTCCAGGGGGAGTGAAGCCCACAACTACCAACATCAGGACCCCAGGGAAATCATGAAGACACTAGCGCAGACAGGATCACCAACCACTGACCTCGCCTATGCTCTAGCTCAGCAGAGGAGACCTCCTGTGGCCAGACCATCCTCTCCTACACTTAATGAACCACCTCCAGGGTAACTGTGGGGAAACCCAAAAAGGCCTCCCCTGGCCTCTGCTTTCCAACACCAGCCAGCTCAGCACCAGGTAAGCTGCAGCATTTTAGCTTCTAGCTAAAAGAACCAGAGGCCACAACATGCAAAGTCTCAGGTTTTAGGCACAAGAACTGTGTGACAGAGGCCCCTGTGCCCTAGACACAGAGATCTACTTTAAAAGCCATGAGAAGGGTGATTATTATGAGAAAGAAGCAAAGCAGAAAGGAAAAGACCATAGAATCTTTCTATGGGAACAGCTATTTCTGGATTAGCAAGCAGTAAATGGGAATACTAGCAAAACCCCTCAGTGTTGTTGTGAGGATCCAAGGAGATAATGTTTGTCAAGTGCCTAGCATAAATTAGGCACGATGTAAATGGAATGGGGCAAATTATCTCTCATAAAAGTGGCAAGAAAAAGCTTTTTCAAAGGAGGAGAAAAGGGAGGAGGTAAGAGGGGAGAAGTGAAGCTTACTCTCATCACATCTGGCTTAAGGAGGAATAACATGCTAATTCAACTTGGTATGAAAATCTCTTACACTACAGGAAAGTAGAGGAGAAGGGGACAAGTGGGGTGAGGGAGATGATAGAAGGGAAGGCAAATGGGAGGAAGGAATAATTAGATGTAAACACTTTTGGGGAGGGACAAGGTCAAGTGAGAGAATAGAATAAAGAGAGGACAGGGTAGGATGGAGGGAAATATAGTCAGTCTTACACAACATGACTATTACGGAAGTCTTTAGCAAAACAACACATATAGAGCCTACACTGAATTGCTTGCCTTCTCAGTGGGGATGGGTGGGGAGGGAGGAAGGGAGATAAGTTGGAACTCAAAGTATTAGGAATGAATGTTGAGAAATGTTTTTGTGTACAACTGGGAAATAAGAAATACAGGTAATGGAGTATAGAAATCTCTCTTGCCCTACAAGAAAAAAGAGAGAATGGGGATAAGAGAAGGGAGGGGTGTGACAGAAGGGAGAGTATACTGAAGGAAAGGGTAATCAGAATGCAAGGTCTTATAGGGTGAGAGGAGAGATGGGGAGAAAATTTGGAACTCAAAATTTTGCAGAAATGAATGTTGAAAACTAAAAATAAATAAACACTTAAAAAAAGATACTTTGGAAAAAAAAAAAGCTTTAAAATTAGACTAACCCAAATGGGAAAAGAGGTCAAAAAAGCCAATAAGGAGAAGAATGCCGTAAAAAACAGAATGTT
>JAQQSK010013736.1:0-11379 GCA_028658325.1 Potorous gilbertii
ACTTGCTCAACACCCATGCCTCCGTAGTCTCTCTGACCCCGTTCCCAGACCACTGCGTCTTCCCAGGCTGCCGCCTTCCCGAGCTCTGCTCCCCCTTCGGCTGTGTCCACTCTCGGTACCCCGTTGAGACCCCTCTGGGCGGGGTCAGAGTGGGGGGTCTGTGTGAGATATGTAGGAACAGTAGAATAGACATTTTGGCAGCTATTTGCATAGGAGAAGTGAAATGAAAGAGTCAAAGTTAATGAAGTAGATTTGAACCAGGATAGTTTAAGTGATATTGAAAAAAATAGAAAAGTATGGAAAAGCAATAAGTTTGTAGTGAAACATAAGTAGTTCTGTTTTGAGTTGATACACACACATGAATTTTTCCTGCCTGCTAAATTGTTTGCTTCATTCTCTATAAAGTTATTTAGTGCTCACGATCCTAAGGAGCTATCAATTCTTTTAATTTTTTCAAAATATTTATGATACAGAGATTGTGGCTTCTGTGTACTCTAGAAATACATGGCCTGTTTCACTTCTTTCTTATAAATGATACTTTCCCATGTATTTCTTTTCATCTTCATCTCCCCTTCCACCTTTGCATCAAAATCACCAAGTATTAGATAATGATTCAATTTGAAGATTCTTATCATATTCTTCATGGAATTTATTTACTACTTCCTTCCCAATATCTGATGTTTAAGCAATTATTTCTACACACACAAACACAAACAAACACACACACACATAATACTGTTTGTCCAAATGTCCAAAAGAGAAAGAGGATGTTTGAAAGTAAAGATGTAAATGAACACAAAATATATACATATTTACATGTCCACATATGTAAATGCACATGTATTTATATATAAATAGATATACCTACAAATACTCAGTATGTTCAAAAGCCTGTGGTGTAGTTTTAAACTATTTGAGATGAAAATTGCCTTAACAGGTTTAGGACAACTTATTTATACACATGAACAAAATACATAGAGAAGTGTGTATTTGGCAGAGGGCTTTCAAATTCCATTATTTCAATTCTGTATTCAGTATTCAGTGAGAAAAAAGAAAACTTTTGATAAAAGCAAGTGAATAGTGCTCTATAATTTGTAGTCTTAGAAAGTTGCCTGGGATACAGAGATTAAGATACTAGCTTAAGGTCAGAGAGACAATGTGTGTATAGGTGTATTGACCCTAAGTCTTAAGCCATTTCTCTGTCTATTCAATCAGTAAGTACCTATTACCAAGTATTATGTTCCCAAAGCTATGCTGGGGGTTTAAAGGCATCAATGAAAAAATCACTGATATCAAGTAGATTATATTCTAATGGGAATGTATTTGTCTATATGTATGCATAAAAATTTCTGTGTGTCTGTCTCTCTGTAGTTAAATACATTGATAGATCCATTAGAATGTAAAATTTTGTAAATATGTATACACATATGTAAATAAACACATACATACACATATATGTATATGTTTATACACGTACAATTACTAACAAGCAGGACTAGAATTCAGATCATCTGATGCCAGAACCAGAATTTTTTCACTGAGTCACAATTCTTCTGTTAATTCCCTCTGTAACATCTAAAATTTATGTTTTTTCCACTGGAGTTCTTCTGGGATGCCTCATAATGGAAGTCACAGGTTTTCCTGTCAAGACTTACCAACATGAAAAGTCTTTGAGTTAAATCCTGGTGGTACACATCACCTCAATTCATCTCTTTAAATGCGTAGTAGTCTGTCACACAGTTGGCTCCAAAGTGATGAATGATTTGTTTCCAAAAATTCTCTAAGACTAAGTTATAAATGACTTGTTACAGACATTAAATGGGAAAATGCCAACATTGGAGAAGCTACAAATTGTTTTGGATTTTGTTGAGCAAATTTTTGAGTGATTAAGTATTTTATATTTCAAGAAATAATTATATTTTCTCACTTCACTTTACATTGAGGATAGTTCTTTTATGCATAACAATAAAAATATCATACATTTAATATACTGGAAATAGAACTCAGGAAAACCCCTAAGTTTTTTTTTTTAATCATTTTTGGCTGCAATGTAAAGTGCTCACAGAATTTATCAATAACAAAAATATACTAAAAATCACTACTTAAAATATCTTACATTAAGAAGAAATCATATATCCCCACTTATTCCTGCATAAGATTGTCCTGTGCTGTCTTTAGAAGGCTCACTTCAGTCATCCTTTTCTTATCTATATTCATGGATTTTTCAGAGACCAAGTAGTTACATGTCAAAATGATTAGTCTCAACCTTGCTGCAGGATGAGGCATCAATCAATAGGTGCACACTGTAGTCAGAAGTGATAGAACTGATGAAGTGCTATAGGTCTCCTGATTCTTCTCCAGAATGTAATTTTGAACTCAGTGCTCAGTGATGGACAATATATTCTATCATAAATGCCTCTCAGATTCCAGTAGAAACTACTATCTCTGAAGCATATCTTGAATTTTTGCCCAGCTATGATTTTGTGGAGAGTAACAGCATTTTTACAATTGAACATTGTCAGTCCTTTATACATATAACACTAGACTTTCATCTCATTAGCATCTTATGAAAATAAAGACATCGTTTGATAACAAGTACTATTTTTATCAAAAAGTATTAAATATTTTGAAATCATCTGGTTTTATAAGTATACATGCATTTTAATGTATTCTAGGTTTGTGATACATATTTCAGTATATATTTCCATTATGCTGAAATTGTAATTGTATATGTCAAAAATTAAATGATACTTTTATAGCCTTTTTGTTTTACTGTCATTAAGTATGAAAGTGGAAGATCATCTATTACAGATTTATTTTGTCAATTATGCTACAATATTTGTGGATAGTGTTTTCATACAAGAAGTAGAAACTTGATAAACTTTATCTGTAATATAAATGTAACAAAATACTATGCTCTTAAAAGAAATAAAGTCATAATTTCAGGAAAAATACTTTTTAATAATTAGATAGAAAATATTGTATTCCTCCTAATAAGATAAAAGTAACTTGATTTTACCAAATTTATTTTTATTTTTGTTGATGTTTTTGTTAGGAAAGAACTATCTTTTAATGATGGTCCTCAAGAGACAAAGAAAAAACTAATATATGTAACATTCCTTCACTATGTGAGCAACCACAGGGATATTATAGGTTTAATTTCATTAAGATTCTACTGAAAGAAATGACAGTTAAGTAACAAACAACTGAAGAGTAAAATTTATCTTAAGAGGGACCTAGCAAGGAGAGTTACAATAACAAAATTAAAATAATTTGAGGGAATCATATATTTACTTAACATAGAGTTTAAATTAATATATTAAAAAATTAAACCCCACTTAATAACCAAAGGATTTTCTAGCCAATCTAAGCATTACACATTCAACCTGATTTCAAATCATAATCTTCTCAATGATCCACCTGTTGAATGCTAGTCAGATTATTGTTTTTAAAACTTTAAAAGCAATGTCAAATTTCACTATAATTGACCCTAAAGTAGTTACACATAAGAACATTTCTATAGAAATATTTTTTTCAGTCCAAATTATGTTTTTGAATACATGTATATGACATGGCCAAACTATACAGAACATAGTTACTTATAAAAATAGTTTGAGGTATGCTTTGCATTTAATTCCCCCCCAAAAAATTGGGTATCCATACACACAAGCAGACACACAACTACTCTACATTAGTCTTGGTTAATACTAGTGTCCTTGATAGACAGGCTATCAAGATTTCATCCTTATGATAGTTGACAAGTAATCACAACTTGACTAGCTACTAAATATCTAAAAAATACTGAAAAAAATTAGTGTTGATTTTGATATTAAACATATCTATTACATTACTCATAACATTTTTTGTAAAGAGACATTTATATTGAAAATCATTTTGTATGAATGAGAGTGGGCACAGACTCAGTTGAGATATATTCTTGATATAGCACTGAAATTAAACACTGCTATGAAGGTTATGTAACCTCTTTGAGTTTCAGATTCTTTTAAAGTAGGTATAATATCACTGTAATAGGTAACATAAAATGTTTGTGATGATCAGACAAGATAATTTATGTACATAAAACATTTATAATCTTTGAAACTCTGAAGCACAATATAAATTTTAGCAATTGCTGGTAATTTGTCTGTATGCAAAAGTAGATTGTAAATACCTTCAGTGCCTTGGTTGTATATTTATTGTTTTCCTTTGTACTCAACTGTGTCCACCTAGAAGGGTCTTTTCAAAGTATTGACTGAATAAATGTACTTTTACGCATTGTTTTGCATTCAATTAAGCAAGTACACTTCTCTCTAACAGTATGAAACTATGACTCATTGTGAGGGCCACCATAAAATATAAAAACTGAACAGAGGATAGAGAGCTCATTGGAATGCATTTAGACATAGTGACCACTGCCTCTCCCTACGTTTGTTGTTGCTGTCATTTCAATCTTATCCACATCTTCATGACCCTAGTTGGGGTTTTCTTGGCAGAGAGTGGAATGGTTTATCATTTCTTTTTCCAGCTTATTTTACAGATGAGACAAACAGAGTTAAGTGAATTGCTCAGGCTCATACAACTAGTACATGTGTGAGGCTGTATTTGAACTCAGGAAAATGAGGTTGCATAAATCTAGGAGCATCATACTACCCACCACATCAACTAGATGCCTATTCTCTCCCCTATAGACACACACACACACACACACACACACACACACACATATCACACGTACTACTCAGCTGTGGAAGAAAAATTCTCTTACACCTATTCAGTGAAGAAATGAGGAACTATACTTAAAAAATTACTGTACAGCATATACGCTAAGAAAAAAAAATAAATTATTAGAAAACTTCATTAAAAGATCAAAGAAAGAAGAGGATGAGCAATTTTTATGAAAATATATCAACTATTTTGTTACGGTGTCAACAAAATTGGAACTGAAAGTATGTATCAGTAGGGTATGCACTGAATCAAAAAAGGCATGTTAATGTAATGGGATAACATTACAGCTATAAAAAATAATAAAGTGATGCTTTCAGAGAAACGTGAGAAGATTTATTTAAGAAAAAAATTAAGAACTCTGATCAAGGTGATGTTCAAGTAAGATTTAATATTCCAGATAATGAAGAACGCTACCCCCTTTCTGATGGGGAGAGGATGGAATTATTTTAGAGAAAAAAATTAATATTTTGGGGTAGTCAATATTTAAATTTATTTTTCTTGAATATGCAAATTGGTTAGAAGGATTGATTTGTTTCCATTGCAACGAGGGAAGAGGGAAAGAAAATGTTCATTCAAAAATATTTTTAAAAGAAAGGTTCTTTTTTAAAGAAATAGATAAAATTGCCTGATGGTGCTGTTTAATGGTATGTAAGTACACTACAGTCTCTAAAGAACTGATGTATATGATAACCCAAAGAGAACTGGAGAAATACATAGTGGACATGGATAGGATTTAACATATTGCAATTATGGAATAACATAAGTAAATCAACATGAATAACACCATTTAATAAATACATTTTCAAAGAATAAAATGGGTATATCATGAGGGTGTACCATTAAAAAGAAGAGAAGGGGTTCATGATTTGGAGTCAGAGTACTTGGGTTAAAATTTCAGTTCTAACATTTACTGTTTGTATGACCTTGGAAATTTTTTTTCCATCGCTCTCGATCTTAATTGCTAAATCAACAAAATGATTGTTTGGGCTGGATGAGTGCTAATGTCTCTTTCAGCTCCAAATCTTTGATCTTATGTCTTCTGAAAGAGTTATAATCAACAGGCTGAAGAAGGAACCCAGGATGTTGCATAGAACCTCTAAAACAAATTTGTGGAAGGACACACAAAGGAGTCACTCCTAACAGGTAAGGAATTATGTGAATAAAGTGAATTCAAATATTTATATATTATCCACCAAAAGTTGCATTTAAGTACTGTAATCTTCTCTGAAAGAGTTATAATTTAGGATTATTTGGTACATATTTATATATGTGCATATATATATGTGTACATGTATTACATATGTATGCCTTGATCATATATGTGTATAGTTATGTATGCATATGTAACTCTATTTATGTACACAATGTAAGTAGATTGAACAAAAGTATGTGTTGTATGAAATTAGAGAGAATGTCTTGGTTTGATGAGTTCTAATAATGGAACAGAGAAGGTAGAAAATTAATTTTGTTATGAATTCAGGTCGTAGAAGGTTAATCAAAACTCAATTACTATAGAATATATTTTTTAGATCTCCATCATATATTAGATGTAAGATAAATTGTTTTGATTTAGATTATTTAAAGTGGTAGTTCAGTATTTTATTAGCTGTCCAAAATTCATCAGGTGGCTATTGGTCTGTGTTAAATTGAAAACCTCTAAATTAATTTATGAATGCTTCATCATTCAAAGTGGATAGCTTGGAAGACATGAAATTTGTTGTGTTTCAGTCATTTTTAGCAAAACTTAAAATGAAAGTGCTCTTTTAAGATCTAATCAATTGCAATTCTAATCAATCCAATTCTGAAAAATATTATTGTTCTTTTATTAACAGAACTTTATTTACTAAATGAAAATGCAGGCAAGCCGTGAATCATACGTAGCTTTTGTCCCCACCCCCACCCCGAAGAATGCTTCCATACTTGATGAAACTTGGAATCAATAAATTGTCAAACTATATATATATATATATATATATATATGTATGTATGTATGTATGTATGTATGTATATGTATATATGTATTCACAGAAGAGATTGTAAAAGATAACAGGATGAAACTTAGTCATGTTTTGAGTTGACTTTTATCACGTAAATAACTTGGAGAATAATTACCACTTTATTAATAAGATTTTAGTTTCTTAATAGATTAGGTAGATCAGTGATCAAAGGAATGGCATTTGCTTAGAAAAGCATTCAGAGGTTTTTCTAATTGGATAACAATACACAAGTTGACGCATAAAGGGTACTTTAATTCAGATTCTGATTTTATAAGGCATAGTCTCATGATGAGATATCAGTGATGTAATTAAATGTTTGCTCAAGAGCAGGACTGAGGAGTTTAGCAGTAAATATGCCATTTCAGATTGATTTTGAAATACATGTATGACATCTATGGTGAAACTGTGCATAATGAAGCTCTTTGAACATCAAAGGTGGCACGAGCAAAGTAAGTCACATAAGAAATTTCAGTTCAGTTTGAAGAGTTGAGGGAAAGTTAAAATTACCTGAAAATGTGGTTTGGGGAGAATTTTATTGTGGCCCATAAATGTCAGACTGAGCCACTGATACTCTTTAGTGACTGACTGTGGGGTCACTATCAAGACAAGAAAAAATTAAACTGGAAAGAAAGCTTCAAAAGTGATCATTGGAGAAGTAAGTATGCCAAAACGAAAAAGGTGTAAAAAAATCCCTCTATCTATTGTCAAGAGGGAAAAAAAGAAAAAACATTCATAGAGGCCAACTATGGCAATTAACATCAGTGGTAATCACTGATCATAATAAGACTTAAAGGAGGTAGATCCAGAAGAGAGAATAACTACAGGGACTCACCTGAGCTCTCCCCAAAACATCTCGAAATACTTTTAAGAATGATTAAACAAATTATAGAGCAGAATAACCCACAAAAAGGAGTGAAACAAATTTCCAGCCCAAGACAATTTCGAAAGTCAGCAGGAAAGTTCCGTTGCACCAGGGTGAGAGCGGAGCACAGCCCATGCCAGGGCAGACCTGGCACCCACAAACTAAGAGCAGGCCTCAGTGGACTGGATCATTGGCAGCAATGACAGATTCCAGACCTCTCAATCCACAGATGCTAAAGGCAACTTAAAAGTTGGACAAGAGGGGCTATCTCACCTCGGGGAGAATGGAACACAGTCCAACATAGACCATGCCAGTGAAGCCCCAGCCACAGCAATTAGGAGCAGCTCTAGAAATGATTAAAGCTGTAGCAGCTGGTTTAAGTATTTACAAAAACACTGCTAACAGAATTAATTTGCCTTCATTAATAATGGCTATACTGTTTGTCCTCAACAAGATTTGAAATTTGCTCTGTTTTGTTTTGTTTTTCACGTGATTTATTTTAGGAACCTAATCAATCTATATTGCCCATGATTCAGCAAAGAGATATCTTTAAGGTGTGCTGAATCAGGCATTTTTCCCTTGGCCCTACTGCTTAGTGACTAATAGCTAGGTACTGATTTACAAAACTAGAAATAAGGAAAAATGTGGGGGCTGCCAGGTTGTGCTAAACAAACCAACAGAAAATTTGATGCATTAATTAGCGAATTAAATTAAGACAATAAAAAACCATGAGGTTAACCAACTTTCATATATATATATGTATGTATATAGCAGTGGAACACCTTGACTTTCACCCCTACATATTTTCATTTAGTCATTTTACCCTTGGTTCTGACTTTGACTGTACAAAAATTGTTATCCTATGGGAAAGGAAAGCATGATTTACTCAGGTTTAATCCTACCTCTCCTCTACTTAGGTTTCAATAGGTTTAGAAAGGGATGGCATATAGGACTAAAGAACAGAGAAGCTAAGGAACAATTTGGAAAATATATATTTCATGTTTTGTTGTTGTTCAGTCATTTTAGTTGTGTCATACTCTCTGTGACACCACTTGAGGTTTTCTTGGCAAAAATACTAGGGGTGGGGCACAGTGAAGATGGCGGAGTAGAAAGATTCATATGCTTGCTGCGAACCCACAGCCGATAATTATCTATAAAAAGAACTCGCAACAAATTCTGGAACAGCATAAGCCTCACAGCAACAGGGTGAAGAAGATTTCTGCTCTAGAGAGCCCTGATAAACAGAGCACAATGGTCTGTCACACGCCAGCGGGGAGTGGAGCCCAGCCCTGCCCTGGCCACGTGGCACTGACAGGAGCGGGCTTATCCGAGCAGGCTTCAGGGACAGAATCTCCAGCAGACGTGAAGGTCTCTCCACCCACAGAGGCACAGGTCAGTGAGAGAGATGTCTGGAAGGGCTGAGAGGAGAGCGGGATGCCTCCATGACTTGGGCCCCCTCGGGAGGCAGTAACAGAGGCAGCAAGTGGCCAGAGGCTCCTGGAGCAGGCAGGAGCTCTGCAGGAGCTCCATTACAGGAGGTCTCTGCATAAACCCCCTGAGGGAACTGAGCCTGGGAGGCGGCCCTGCCCGCACCTGCCCGCACCTGAGCGCCAGAACTCAAACTCCCATTGAATAGCAGCCAGGCATGCCTCCAAAAGCCCTGAGGCTAGGGAACAGCATTTGAATCTCAGACCCTAAGCACTAGCTGGGCGCACCAAGGCCCGGGATGGAGAGGACTCTCAGAAGTCAAGTAACTGGCTGGGAAAATGCCCAGAAAAGGGAAAAAAAATAAGACCATAGAAGGTTACTTTCTTGGTGAAAAAATGATTTCAACCTTCTTCTCTGACAAGGAAGAACAATGCTTACCATCAGGTAAAGACTTAGGAGGCAAGACCTCTGTATCCCAAACATCTGAAATAGATATCCAATGGGCTCAGGCTATGGAAGAGCTCAAAAAGGATTTGGAAAGTCAAGGTAGACAGGTGGAGGAAAAACTGGGAAGAGAAGTGAGAGAGTTGCAAGAAAAGCATGAAAAATGGGTCAATACCTTGATAAAGGAGACCCAAAAAAATGCTGAAGAAAATAACATCTTGAAAAATAGGCGAACTCAATTGACAAAAGAGTTTCAAAAAGGCAATGAGGAGAAGAATGCTTTCAAAAGCAGAATTAGCCAAGTGGAAAAAGAGGTGCAAAAGCTCACAGAAGAAAATAGTTCTCTCAAAATCAGAATGGAACAAATGGAGGCTAATGACTTTCTGAGAAACCAAGAAATCACAAAACAAACCAACGAATGAAAAAATGGAAGAGAATGTGAAATATCTAATTGGAAAAACAACTGACCTGGAAAATGGATCATGGAGAGACAATTTAAAAATTATGGGACTACCTGAAAGCCATGATCTAATAAAGAGCCTAGACATCACCCTTCATGAAATTATCAAGGAAAACTGCCCTGATATTCTAGAACCCGAGAGCAAAATAAGTATTCAAGAAATTCACCAATCACTAACTGAAATGGATCCAAAAAGAGAAACTGCTAAGAACATTGTGGCCAAATTCTAGAGTTCCCAGGTCAAGGAGAAAATACTGCAAGCAGCTAGAAAGAAACAATTCCAGTACTATGGAAATACAATCAGGATAACACAAGATCTAGCAGCTTTGACATTAAGGGACTGAAGGCTGTGGAACAGGTTATTCAAGAAGTCAAAGGAAGTAGGTCTAAAACCAAGAATCACTTACCCAGCAAAACTGAGTATACTACTTCAGGGAAAAATATGATCTTTCAAAGAAATAGAGGACTTTCAAACATTCTTTATGCAAAAACCGGAGCTGAAAAAATAATTTGACTTTCAAACACAAGAATGAGAAGAAGCATGAAAAAGGAAACAGCAAAGAGAAGTCATAAGGGTCTTACCAAAGTTGAACTGTTTGCATTCCTATATGGAAAGACAATATTTGTAACTCCTGAAATTTATCAATTTATCAACATACATATATACATACACATGCATGCACATGTACACATGTGCACATGTACACACACATACACACATGCACTCACACACAGAGACAGAGAGTACAGAGTGAATCGAATAGCATGGGATCATATCTTTAAAGAAATCAAGGTAAATGGTTAGAGAGAAATGTAGTGGGAGGAGAGAGGGTGAAATGGAATGGGGTAAATTATCTTTCCCAGAAGAGGCAAGCAGGAGACTTTTTAGTGGAGGGAAAAAGAGGAGAACTGAGGAAAAAAACATGAAGTTTACTGTCATCACATTCGACTAAAGGAAGGAATAATGCACACTCATTTTGGTATGAAAACCTATCTTACAATACAGGAAAGTGGGGGAGAAGGAGATAAGCAAGGAGGGGGGGATGATGGAAGGGAGGGCAGTGGGAGGAGGGAGCAAATTGAAGTCAACACTGTTGGGGAGGGACAGGATCAAAAGAGAGTAGCAGCAACAATTGGTGGCAGGATAAGATGGAGGGAAATATAATTAGTCTTACACAACACGACTATTATGGAAGTCATTTGCAAAACTACACAGATATGGCCTATATTGAATTGTCTGCCTTCCCAAAGGGAATGGGTGGGGAGGGAGGGATGGGGAGAAGTTGAAACTCAAAGTTTTAGCAACTACTGTCGAGTATTGTTCTTGCTATTAAGAAATAAGAAATACAGGTAATGGGGAATAGAAAGTTATCTGGCCCTACAGGACAAACGAGAAGATGGGGACAAGAGAAGGGAGCGATGATAGAAGAGAGGGCAGATTGGTGACAGAGGAAATTAGAATG